>ML845646.1:24501-36792 GCA_009831015.1 Picea engelmannii | reverse complement strand
TCTTTAGGAGAGGGTTTTCCCACCATGAATCATTCTTAAACTTAACTTTGCATGTGTCATGAACATTATAGAATAGACATAAGTACCTATTAAATCTTTCCCTCTTGAGTTAGATGTGTTTCAAATGGTTTTAGAATAGATATTAGATCCTATTAGAGCTCTCCCTCTTGAGATGGAGGTGTTTCAAATGGTCATGATTTTTAAAACATCCCAGTGTATACATCTCTTATTGCAACTTCAACATATAATGAATTATATTTATTCGGCTCCCTTTTTAATACTTGGTGTTATTTAATTGTCAAGATTACGATGGTTAACCATACTCATAAGAAATTATTTAAAACTCTCTTTATATCTGCTAGAGCCAAAACCAAAGCCATATGACAATGGAGCTTTGAAAATAAGAACGACTTAACTTCTAGGACTCTTCTTGCTAGGGATAGATCTATGAGTCCATTGGTCCAATTGATCTCAAGTTAACCTATCATCTACAACCAACTCTTTTTTGCTTGGAAAATCTATCATTTTGCGGCTATAATATTTTTCCAATCGTAATTAGATAAGGGAAACATTACTACATTTCATAACGTTAAAAAAAAATAAAAAAATATGTAGCATGTTTGGTTGAAGTAAAATAAAAAAACATGTGAAAATGACAAAACTTGTAATGGCTTGCAAATCTTACATTAGAAACAATTTAATTCCTAATTTTTGAATGTTTTCGTTGATCATTCTATCTGAATATCTTCTGACAATTCACGATTCTCATTTCCATTTCTCAAAGTAACCTATTCTTTGTAAAACACCTAATTGGATTGTGCATATGTTCTACTTGCATTCCCTCATGAGGTGCCCATATGAAATGATGATATAGGTGTCCCAACATAGACCAAACCTAATTAATACCCAATTGTGCACCAAGGCAGATCCTGCAACTTGCACCAAATAATAGTAGTATATAATCATGACCCTTAATATCAACATCTTCCTTAATAAATATCTTACACCTAAAGGTCACTAAGTCCTTCCATATAGTTGGATCATGAGTAACGGCCCACACATTTACATGTAAGTTAAATCCTTTGGGTATATTATATCCACCTATCTTGATACTCTATGTTGTTTTATGTGGAGGCATCAAAGGAGTGGGTGGATGCAATCAGAGGGCCTCTTTGACACTCTATGTTGCTTTATGCATAGGCATCAAAGGAGTGGGTGGATGCAAGTAGAGGGCCTCTTTTGTGATGAGTAGGTATGGTAGATGAGGAAAATTAATGTCAATGATTACTTCATCCCTACCAACCACAATGTCTATCTCTTCCTACTTTTCTTATTGAATTCAAAGATTACTAACAAGTTTGTCCATGTTCCACTATACAACTATCTCTATTGTATCCATAACATAGTACATGAAATGACTTATTGTATTTGTATGATGGATTGGTAATGTTGAAGAAAAATGGATAACAAGGGGAAAATATGCTTTATATTGAATGAAAGCCTACATAACAGAAATAATGAAAATTACATGGAATGGATCTACGAGGTAGTGTTGGGTATGTGTTATATTCTTTTCATGTGTGTGTGGGTGCGTCAGATTTAACAACTGCGTTTGACGATCCCAACTTCCTTTTGCGTCTGCGGTTTTTTCTATTTTAGTGGATTTTGCTATTTTTAGTGGTTTTCTAAATTAATCTCGGATTAAGGGATTAGGGTTTGGGTAGCTACGGAATACCTAAAATATTGTATATATTGTATGGTGAATGGTGAAATTAATACAATGAAGAGTTGAAAGGTGTGGCACCAAGGAAGGCTAATTTTCTCTCGGTTAAGGGTTTCCAACGTAAATCTCTATGTACTATGTGTATGAACCATTGATTAATTTTTGTTTTTCTTAAGAATTTGTATGCATTTCTTTACTTCATAGGTTTAAAACTTACATGTGGTATTAGAGCTCGTTTTTGGCTTCAGGGGGATGCCTTTGTTGTTGAGGGTTTGGCTCGGTCTTGATAAATCAAGTTTATCTTGGGTCTATGATAAATCTGGGTTTAGTGGAAGCTTTTGCACTGGTGATTCGAGTGTAGAAAGAGGAATGGCGAGATCTTCTAGAATCGATATAGAGAAGTTCAACAGTAAAAACTTTGAGCTTTGGAAGCTCAAGATGGAGGACCTTCTTGTAGACAAAGAACAATGGATCATTGTGGATCCTGGTACACAGCCTACTGGTACACAGTCTACTGGCACACATTCTACTGGTACACAACCTATTAGTACACAAACTACTAGTACACCACCCATTGGTATGTCGAAGGAAGATTGGGAGAAGTTGGACATAAGATAAAGGAGTACTATTTGACTCTGCCTGGAAGATTCGGTGTTGTTGAATGTCTCGGGAGAATCAACATCCAAGGAACTATGGGATAAGTTAGGGAATTTGTATCAATCAAAGTCCCTGGTAAAAAAGTTGTTTCTTTGAAAGAAGTTGTATCATCTTAGGATGGAAGATGGAGATTATGTGACAGAACATCTAAATGCCTTTAATACTCTGTTAAGTCAAATGGTATCTGTTAATATTACAATTGCAGAAGAAGATAAGTGTATTACTTTGTTATGTTCTTTGCCAGACTCTTGGGATAATCTAGTTGTAGCAATTTGTAGTACCACTCAATCTACATTGAAGTATGAGGATGTAGTTGCATCCTTGTTATCTAAAGATATGAGGTGGAAAAGAATGGATAGTCAGAGCACAGATGCTTTATTTGTAAGAGATCATACCCAATATAGGAATCCTGGTAAGTATTCGGTGGGGGGGGGGATCTAAATCTACATGTAGATCTAAGTCTCTAGGAAAATCTTTGAGGAAATGTTGAAAGTGTGGTAAAACAAGGCATTATAAGAAAGATTGCAAGTCTAAAAAGGTTGATAAACCAAAGGATTCTAATAATACCTCTTCCACAGGGGAAAAAACCTCCATTGAAGAAGGAGGTGATGTTTACCTGGAATCTACAAGTACACATGCAGACCGTGGTGTATAGTTAATCGTCTCAGGTGCGTCATATCATATGACTCCTCACATGGAGTGGTTCTGTGAATATGAGAAATATGATGGTGGTGATGTATTCCTGGGAGATGACTCAACAACCAAAATCATGGGACGTGGAAGGGTTAAGTTGTTGCTAAAATATGGAAGGATTAGAACTCTCCCTGGGGTTTTGCACATTCCAAAACTAGCAAGGAGCCTAATATCTGTAAGCACGTTGGATGATGCAGGAGTGGATACTGTATTTGGAAAGGGAACTTGCAAGATGGTACAAGGAGAAATGGTTTTGATGATGGGAGTTAGGTGTGGAAGTATGTACAATTTGTTGGGAAGCACTTATACTAATGGGTGTAACAATTTTGTTGTCCCTGAGCAACGAAATAAATAAGACAAGACCAATACTGTCCCTGGAAAGAAGGCCATGTTGTGGCATCAAGTACTAGGGCATATTGGAGAAAAATTCCTTCGAACACTACACGATAAAGGTATGGTTGAAGGTATGTCTAATTGCACTCTTGATTTTGATTTATGTGAACATTTCATATATGGTAAAAAAAATCGAGTAAGATTCCCATCTGGTGCTACAAGAGCAAAGGGGATCTTAGAGTTGATACACAGTGATGTGTTTGGACCCGTGCATGTTCCATCACTAGGTAAATCTGTGTATTATGTTTCATTCATAGACAATTTCTCAAGAAACACGTGGATTTATTTTCTTAGAAAGAAATCTGAGGTATTTGATAAATTTAAAGAGTTTAAGGCTCTGGTAGAAAATCAGACAAAGAAGAAAATAACGGTATTGAGGATAGATAATGGTGGAGAATTCTGCGGAAATGAATTCGAAGAATTTTGTAAGAAGTGTGGTATAGAAAGGCAGAAGACTACTCCATACACACCTTAGTGGAATGGAGTTGTAGAAAGGATGAACATGACACTGATGGAAAAATCAAAGAGAATGCTTAGTGGTGTCGAGTTAGGACAGGAATTCTGGGCAGAGGCAGTGGGTACAACATGTTACATGGTCAATCAATCACCCTCATCAGCGTTGGATGATAAAACTCCACACGAGGTATGGACTGGTAAGAAACCCTCTCTTGAACATCTTAGAGTGTTTGGTTGTGATGCTTATGTACATGTTCCAAAGGAAAATAGGAGTAAATTGGATAATAAAGCTGAAAGTGTATCTTTATGGGTTATAAATATGGTGTGAAAGGTTATAAGCTTTGGAACCTAGAAACTAAGAAGATTGTTTACAGTAGGGATGTTGTTTTTAGAGAGGTAAAAGATGTTTCCAAACATGAATTCCTACCAAGGTAAGAAGAACCTGAGAAAATAGAGTTTGAGTTGGATGATGCAAAATCTGAATCATCTGAAGAAGATGAAGCAAAAGAAGAAGAACCCCATACCCCAGTATTGAGGAGATCAGTGAGCGAAAGAAGGAAAACAAAAAGGTGTAGTCCACATGATTTTCGTTCTAATTTTGCTTTATCTATTACTGATGATGATCCCAGAACTGTCAGGGAAGCAGTGAATTCAGAGGATATTAAACTCTGGAAGAAGGCCATGGTTGAAGAAATGGATGCCTTGGATAAGATTGAGGCATGGGATATAGTTGAGTTGCCAGCTAGAAGAAAATTTGTTGGTAGAAAATGGTTGTTTAAGAAAAAGTTTAATAAGGAAGGAAAAATGGAGAAATACAAAGCTTGGTTAGCAACAAAAGATTATTCCCAGGTAGAGGGAATTGACTTTGGTGAAAAAATTTCTCATGTTTCTAAGTTAACTTCTATTAGATTTATTTTATCTATTGTTGTTGTTTTTTTATCTTGAAGTGGAACAGATGGATGTGAAGACAACATTCCTACATGGGGATATGGAAGAAGAAATCTACATGAAGCATCCAGAAGGATTTGTAGTGAAGGGAAATAAAGAGTTGGTCTGTAAGCTAAAGAATTCACTATATGGTCTGAAGCAATCACCTATGATGTGGTACCAAAAGTTTGACACATACATCTTTGGATTTGGATTTGTAAGAAGCAGGGTTGATCACTGTGTATATTCCAAGCAGGTTGGTAATCACTTCATTTATGTAGTGTTGTATGTTGATGAAATGTTGTTGGTCGGAAATAACATGGATGTTATCAAGGAGGTGAAATCACAGCTATCCTCCAAATTTGACATGAAGGATCTCGGTGCTGCTGACTTCATTCTGGGAATGGAAATTAAAAGAGATCGTGGAAACATGAAACTCTGGTTGAATCAGAGAAAATATGTTAAGATGATATTGCAAGGGTTTAATATGCATGGAAGTAAATCGGTCAAGGTTCCTATTCCTACAGGTGTAAAGTTACCTACAGATCAATGTCCCAAGACACAAGAAGAAGAAGAGGACATGTCTCATGTTCCGTATGCCAGTGTAGTTGGCATTTTGATGTATGCAATGGTATGTACTAGACCGAACATTGCACATGTAGTGGGAGTTTTGAGTAGGTATATGTCAAAACTAGGGAAAGAGCATTGGACAACACTAAAGAGGGTCTTCAGGTATTTGCGTGGCACTACCAATTATGGATTGTGCTACCAAGGAAGACCAGGATTGGACAAAGTGGTGGACATACATTGGTTTGTTGATGCAGACTAGGTTGGAGATCTATATCGTAGAAGATCCACAAGTGGGTATGTGTTTAACCTATTTGGAGGAGCAATTAGATGGATGAGCAAAATACAAGTTATAGTGGCACTCTCAACTGCATAAGTTGAATACATGGCAGCCACTCATGCAAGCAAGGAAGCAATATGGTTACAGAGATTGTGTTCATGTATTGGGTTGGTACAAAAAGCAGTGAGATTAGAGTGTGACAGTCAGAGTGCAATCTTCTTGGTAAAGAACCTTGCTTATCATTCGAAGACAAAGCACATTGATGTTCAGTATCACTTTGTGAGAGACATGGTTGAAGAAAAAGTGTTGCTGGAAAAGGTTGAGACTTTGAAGAATGTTGCAGATTCATTGACAAAGTTTGTGAGCACAGAGAATTTCTCTTGGTGTAGAGTAACAATGGGCATTGTTGCCCTGGATTGTTGACTATGTAATCCTGTGAACCCCTACATGTAAAGAAAACAACAAGTGGGAAAATGTTGGGTATGTGTTATATTCTTTGCATGTGTGTGTGTGGGCGCGTCAGATTCGACAATTGTGTCTGACGATCTCAACTTCCTTATGCATCTGCGGTTTTTGCTATTTTAACGGATTTTGCTATTTTCAACGGTTTTCTAAATTAATCCCGGATTAAAGGATTAGGGTTTTGGTAGCTACATAATACCTAAAATATTGTATATATTGTATGGTGAATGGTGAAATTAATACAATGAAGAGTTGAAAGGTGCAACACCAAGGAAGGTTGGTTTTCTCCCGGTTAAGGGTTTCCAACGTAAATCTCTGTGTACTATGTCTATGAGCCATGGATTAATTTATATTTTTCTTAAGAATCTGTATGCATTTATTTACTTCACAGGTTTAAAACTTTCAGGTAGAGGATCATCCAAATTATTATTACTAAAATAGATCAAGCCTAAAAACAAGTCAAGGTACAAACCTCAATGTATTTGAACCCTAAAACTATTTAACTACATTGAGATGCTTTTGATCCCTCTCAAGACTTTAGATCTCTCTAGCTTTTATGTATGGGTATGAGGAACCCCAAATTCAATTAATACTTTAAACATCATTGCAAGGGTGTGATGTGTAGTGTAGGCTCATGGCTCATTGTCACTCCCACCAACACCCAAAAATAGGTTACATTTGATGTTGGGACTTGAACAACCCTGAAAAACTACACATTGCTACATTGTTGTAGATAAATTATAAAAGTTTTCCTACCAGACCTTGAGTACTCGTTAACATTTATTAGTTAACAATATAAAATAGGAAGAATATTCATTTACAAAAACATATTAAAGTCGGTTGTAGTAGATGGAACATCTTAAAATGTAAATCATCAAATTGACATTAATACATGATAATCTTATTCTAGTGTAAATGAACGACACTGTGCAAAACTATGAGTTTCTAGGAATTGAAGGAAAATCATTGAGAAAAAGTTAATACTACAATTCTCATCAAGAAGTTTCTAGATGATGTGGCTAGTCCTATATAAGTGAGATGTATTTGGATATACTTTAAACTGTAAATTGGAAATATTCACTTGAGCACAGTGAAAGCTAATCAACACAACGCATGAACATGTATCGGTTAGACTGCTTCTATTCAAGTAGTTTCTAGATAACTTCCTAATAGAAAAATGAGAATTATTCATGTTGAATTCGAAAGTTCACCTATAATCACTGTAAATGTGAAAGTTCCCTTAATTAAGTGACACACACCATTCATATTAGAATAATATTATTTCCACTACTACAATGGTTCACTTAGTGTGATGTTATTCTCAGGATCTAGCTTGAGAAGTAAATTAAAATCCTGAATGTTACCTATAACATAAGCAAGTGTCAATACAAATGGATGCAAATTCTATTACCTCAATTGAGAAAGACACAATCAAGAACTAAAAAGAAAAGAAACCAATGCAATATATTTGTGCAAACATCATGACACATGGAAATGATTTTTGGACGTTTCCTGAATGAATTTATTGAGTTATATATTTCTTAAGGAGTTCTTGGCATATTCATATTAAAAACATTGTTAGTACATATTAATATTGCTATGTATAAATCATAGTGAAGAAATCAATTTAACTAAAACGTCATAAAGTGGCAACATAATCATATTTCATATTTGATTTGCAGTAGGGCAATAGAAATTAATTTAGTTTGATGTTTTGAAGGAATAACCAATCATTAGTTAATTTTTTTCTAACTAAAAAATTTAGGTTTCCCTCTTATTACAACCATACACCTTCATGCAAGGAGTTGTATTGAAGAACATGCAAACCAAGAGACAATATTCCCAGTTTCCCTAGCTCAACAAAGAAAGTAAAAAATAAACCAATTAAAATCAATCAGGCCAAGAAATTTGAATAAGTGAAGATCGACCAAATGGCCAGAAATGTTTGCATAACATTGATGACAGTAATGCATAATAGAAGATAAATATCAAGAACCCATAAAGCATGATAACTTATAAGTTAGCAAAGATCATAAATTTCAGATTGAATATAACATACTTTGACATACAAGTATGCAATTACTCATGTACAAGAACGATGATGGAGTCTAACTCCAAAAAATAAACCAACATTCCTAATTTTTTTACGGCCCCATTTTGTTGGACCCAATTGTTACTGAAGGTACATAATCACAACCTATACCTACTCTTTCGCTGCCCAAGTGAAAGGCTTGGTTGAATTAATATACCTTTCTCAACCATGGGAAAAATGTTTCATAACCTACTCCAAAATTTGTGATGTTGGAATTTGCTTTGAATTCTAAAAATGTAATGTAGACATCTGGTTGCAACCCACCCTAAGTGATTTGACTTTGAAAAAAAGATAAAACATTTTTTAACAATAGAAAAGCCTTGAGTGTTGCCATTCAGGGTATGGGATAGATTGTTGATGGTGTATGTTATTAGATTAAAACTTTAGATATATATCCCATTACTTTTATTTGGGACAACCTCAAGTAATTGGTTCTTAGTCAATGCTCGGGCTCTAATCACAAATGTATGCAGGTTATTTTGTTTTATCTGTGTTTATTTGTGGATTTTTTGTGTTGGAGATATTAATTCCTACTTGTCTTATGTTTAATATTTGATATTCCTCATCATAGAATGTATTAGTTATTGTAATTTCTACATGATATTTTTGGTTAGGAGTTTGTTAGATCTAGATCCTATTTATGTGTGTGGTTGAAATATTGTCTCAACAAATGGATTGTATGGCTAAGATAGCCACTCTATATTAATCTGAAACTTGATGTATAAATATGTGATGATAATAGAATACAAAATAGTTTTTTGTGTGCAATATTTTTCTAAATTGGTATCAAAGCTAGTAGCTCTATGTGTAACTCCCTCACGGGAGGGCCCAAAAATATGTGAGATGTAATATGTTGTTATATGAGAGTAGGAGAGTAGAATTATATTAGTTCCATGTGAGTGATTGCAATGAGGTTGTGTGTAGATCCTTTGTCTGAAAACTATTTCTATGTAAGTAAGAAAGAAACAAATAAGGTGCTCTAGAGTCAAAGGCATATTATCCTAGTGGCTACCAAACTTTGTTGGTGGATGCATAACTTCTTGGTGGCTGAATAATTCACACCACTCAATGATTGTGTTCGATTGACACCTATTTACTCCTAGCAACGATCTTGTTTCTTGAGACGGGTCTCTTTAGATAGTAAACCAAGTTGTTGGAGTAATTTGTTTACTGCATGAAGATCTGCACAAATGTGAAATACACTCAGGTGGATGGCACTAAAGTCAGCATTAATCTAGAATTATTCAAGGTTGTGCTCAGAGGAGAGAATTCCAAGTATCTTCCCTCTGATGAATATGAGTCTTACGCCCAACGACTGCTACAAGTGTACAATCTCGAGGGTCTAGAGGAGCTGAAAAAGTGTTATGATTTTGATGGAGAAGCAAATGCAGTGTGGCTAATTTCTATTGCCACTACATTGATGGGAATTTTTATTAGTTTCTTTAATAATAGATAATTTATTTATTTGAATTTATTGCAAGATAACATAAGTTAAAAGCTTGTGGTTCTTGGTGAATTTGGTGCCCCAAGAACATTGCCACTGGTTATGTCTATATTATTTAGAAAACGATAACATAAATTCAAAGCTTATAGTTCTTGGTGAATACGGTGTCCCAAGAATACTTCCATTAGGTTGTATCTATAGTTTGAGATATTTGTGTACTTGTGAGCTTGTGTCAAATAAATGCCGATGAATATAGATTAAGGTGTCATGCTGTAAGTTTGACTTTGGATACATTCAGTATCTAGATTGCTTCCCTAGATAACTAGCAAATACAATGGTGGACCATGTATGTTTGCAGATGGAAGTATGTCAATAGAATGGCTTGTAGTCCAGTCATTACAAATACAAAATTGATGGTCTAAAGGAATCATGTCTTCAATGGATCAAGTGGTAGCTCATAATGGATGGTTGTGATGGAGCTTAGTTTATGAGATTTCAGAAATGGATAAAGACGTTGATGAAGACTCAACCAGACAAAATATTAAGAGAAGTATTTGTTAAGGGAGGGTGTTGGAGATATTAACTCCTACTTGTTATGTGCTTAATATTTGATATTCCTCATCATAGAATGTATTAGTTATTGTAATCTCTACATGAGATGTTGGGTTAAGAGTTTGTTAGATCTAGATCCTATTTACGTGTGTGTTTGAGATCTTATCTCAACAAATGAATTGTTTGAATAAGATAGCCTATCTATATTAAGCCTAAACTTGATGTATACATATGCGATGATAATAAAATAAGAAATACTTTTTTGTGTGCAATATTTTTCTAAATTCTTGCGGAAGCAAATATTGTTGACTAATAAATAGATGATATTAAATGGATTTTTCTATGGGGAAGGAACATTTAAAGGTAGCTTGCTACCGGTGCCCTCGTGACTTGCTTCTACATTGTGCCATAAGCAGAAGATTCCGTTGCGCATCCCAACAAAGTCAAATTCAAGTCAAAAAACACATATTTTCTTAAAATACATTCTCAAGCCACATGAAAGAGAAATTTATTAAGAAGGGTTTTGATTTCAACTTGAATGGTAGTTTCAACAACAGAAGCTGAGGAGGAGGTTTTAATTCCCTCTTGATATGGAGTTATTCCCATCATGAGTCATCCTTAAACTCAACGTTGCAGTTGTCATGAACTTTTTAGAATAGATATAAGTTACAACATCAATGGATATTTATCAGCGTTCAATCTGGACACCCAGGTTAGAGTATGGATCGTTCTAAATAGATATTTGGAAAGAGGAACGTTATTAAGATCTCTCCTCATGATAGGGATTCACCTAGAGACTTGGACAGTAAAGACATAACATGTGGGAGTTTTCCCCCTAAGGGAGAGATTCCACACGCAGGGTTTGGCAGCAACTAGCAGTGTCTGGGGATTCCTCTCATCCTAGGGTTCCATACACAATTTTAGGTAGCGAATAACAGTTGTGTGGGGATTTCCCTCATTGTTTGGAGTTCCATACACATAGATGCGCTTGATATTTTTGTCGTCCCTGCCCTGAAGCTCTTATGGTCTTGTTGATTTGTCTACCTTGCCCTGAAGCGCTTATGGTCTTGTTGATTTGTCGGCCCTGCCCTGAAGCTCTTATGGTCTTGGTGACCATCCTCACTGAAAAAAATATGTTATTTAATTCTCAAACTTACATGTAATGAAACTCCCATATCTCATAGCCTCTGCCACCCATAACTCATCCTCACTACAACAACATCTAATGAACATGGATGGAATAGGGAACAACGAATGAACATGGACGTGGATTCTTGCAGGGAACAATGAACAACGACAAGGATTCTTGCAGGGATGAACACGGGGATTAACATGTAGGCAACGTCCAGGGACTTTCGATTAGGGAATAGCGACCAAGTAGGAAGGAATATTCTGAATCAATAATAAACAGAGCAGCTAAGGAATGGTGAGTGCGCCCATGGAGGTGGGGTGGGACACAGAAGCTATAGCTGCAAGTGCTTTAGGTGGGCTCCTGAATTTTCAATCATTTGTCTCCAATAGACAGACAGGTATTGTCCTGTTTTTTATTCTGCGTTTCTTTTTTCTTGTCCCCTATGGCAATGAAAATACATTTAACACACATAAAAAAATGGGCAAGAGATACACGACTCAGGTGAAACAAACCATTTAGGTCAAGTGAAAATTGCCTCTTCAAGCAAAGAAGGGAAGCGGGTTTGGGTCAATGCCAAACAATTTCAGGGTATTTTAAAACGCAGAGTTGCTCGTCTAAAATGGGAACAGACAAGGAAAAAATTGGCCCGTTGTAATAAACTCTCAAACAAGCCTCTTTTGCAAAGGTGTAACAATAATAGGACTAAATACAACAATGATTATGTGTTGTACAACCCCACATCCACATCTCCCACATGGTCACCTGACCTGTATGTGAAAGAGTTACTAAATGCCAAGAGGAGATTGGAGGTTTTGGAAGTCAAAGTGCATGAGAGAGACCTTCAAATCCAACTATTGACAGTAGAAAATCGGGACTTAGCAGAAAACAATAAAGTTTTAACAGATCAAGTGAC
>ML845645.1:6338-34478 GCA_009831015.1 Picea engelmannii | reverse complement strand
GCCAGAGGACCTACCAGCTTGCTCCTTCACCGATTTCTCTCACTTTCCACGCTTATCATGGAGTCTTTTACTGCAATTTTTCATTATTACTCGAAGATGCCTGACAGAAAAACTCAAAGATTACACGATATATATATATGGAAACCACAGACAGGACCATAATTAACAGCGTCATTCAGCAATTCTATATTCTCGCATGCAACGATTGCGGGCGGCCATTTATATTTAAATGGATGAGTCCTTGCGATCTGGCCAACAATGTCTCCATTCTCATCATGAGCAGTGATTAGAATAACGAAAGGTATGTTGGGTTGTTGCTTCTGTTGGGATTTTCAAGAAGACATGTTCCACACGAAGCTGCAGGCTCCGGCAACCCTGGAAGTTGTGCTGGGATTCTATATTTTCCTTGTCTGAGAATGCGAATTCTTTCGTGTTGGGATTCTGTATTTTTCTCGTCTGTGAATGCGAATTCTGTCGCAGGATTCTGTGTATATTCAATTGTTCATAAAGCTACATTGTTCTGATCTATTCCAAAATAGGAAACAGTGCAGAGTGGCAGGATTTTATCACAAAGTAGTTCAGGTTTCATTTGATTAGACTTTGAAGGCATTCTTGCATGGTAGTTTCTGTTAAGTAAGAAGAGAAATCATGATTGCTTTGAAGTTGGCTATTACTGTGATGTTTGTGCTCTGTGTAATGCAGTTTGTTATATCTGGAAATAATAATCTTCTGAATGCCGAGATACGGGCGCTCTTGGCTCTCAAGTCTGGTATCGTCGACAAATCGGGCCGTCTCAAAGACTGGGGCAGCAAACAAAGCCCGTCGAATCCTTGTTTCTGGTCAGGCATCTCATGCGATCATGGCAACAAGGTGATCACTGGCCTGGATCTCTCGAACAAGGAACTCGGTGGAGTAATTTCGGATCAAATTCAATCGTTATCCGATCTCAGGACTCTGAATCTGAGCACCAATATTTTCTCCGGTCGGTTCCAGGCCGCTATCTTCAATCTCAGCGAGATTCGATCGCTGGACATCAGCCGCAATGAATTCGTCGGACACTTTCCCGCCGGCGTCTCGCGGCTCAAACGTCTGGTGGACTTCAACGCCTACAGCAACAATTTCACTGGTCCGCTGCCGGCAGAATTCGCAGAGCTTCCCCATCTCAGGCGACTGAATTTAGCCGGGAGTTACTTCGAAGGACAAATTCCGCCCTCATACGGCTCCGTTGCCACGCTCAGATATCTCGATCTCGCGGGCAATAATCTCACTGGGGCTCTGCCTCCGGAATTGGGCAAGCTCCTCAACGTAGAGCGCGTCGAGCTCGGCTACAATTTCTTCTCGGGCACAATTCCACCAGAAATCGGCCACATGACCAAGCTCGGATACCTGGACATGGCATCTTCAGGCCTCTCGGGCACTCTACCGATGGAATTAAGCGAACTGCGAAGCCTTCACACGCTGTATCTCTTTAAAAACAATCTGAGCGGCCCCGTCCTTCCAGAGCTGGGCGCCATCGCCGGTCTCCAGAACCTCGACCTGTCCGAAAACGAGCTCACCGGACCCATTCCGAAGACCTTCACGCGCCTCAAACATCTGAAGCTGCTGAACCTGATGATCAACCGCATGAGCGGAAGGGTTCCGAGCGGAATCGCAGGCCTGCACGAGCTCGAAACGTTGATGATCTGGAACAACTCGTTCACGGGGACACTGCCGCGGAAGCTCGGCAGGAAGCAGAAGCTCATTTCCCTGGACGTCTCGGGCAACCGTTTCTTCGGGCCGATTCCGAGGGGTCTCTGCGCGGCTCGTAGACTTGCCAAGCTCATTCTTTTCAATAACGGATTCACAGGTGAAATACCTTCGGCTCTCGCCCGTTGCCCGACACTGTGGCGAGTCCGGCTGGAAAGAAACAGGCTCAGCGGTCGGATCCCCGTTGGTCTCGGCCTGCTGCGGAATTTAAGTCATTTCGATGTCTCGCATAACCGGCTCTCAGGTACGATTCCCGCGGATTTCAACAAGTGCATCTCCATTAAGTTCTTCAACGTCTCGTACAACAATCTGTGCGGAGTTGTTCCTTCCCAAGGGTTTTTCAAGCATATAAATCCGAGCGCTTTTGCTGGTAACCCGGGACTGTGTGGAGGGGTGCTGTCGCCATGCTCGAAAAGAAGTTGCCGTCATTAACCCCATAGTAATTAGAAGTTTATATAACAGAAGAAGATGAATCTATATACTAAAAGGATAAAGGATAAGCATGTAATATCAAGTTCTATAGAAGAACAATCTATGATTCTCACATGTTAAATGTTTTTGATGTGTGGTTATAGTGTTGCAAGTTATTTTATTAGCTGCTATATTTTTATCAAGTTAACATTTTGTTATACATTAAAATTAAAATTTTAAATAATAAAAAGTTTCAAAATATGTGGTTTCAAGTTATTTTATTAGCTGCTATATTTTTATCAAGTTAACATTTTTTTATACATTAAAATTAAAATTTTAAATAATAAAAAGTTTCAAAATATGTGGTTTAATGGGAGGGATGTGGTGATTAAATTTAAATTCAAATTTTGTCAAAATTATGCAATTGAGAATATTCAGACGTTGAGAGGCAAATTGTATGGCTGGAATAGTCTACCAGGTTGCTTTTCTCACTAGCCAAATACCCCATGCAATAATGATTTCAAACCAGCTTGCTTTTCTCACTAGCCAAATACCCATGCAATAATGATTAAGCAAGCTTTGAATCTCTTCATATTAATATTATCACACCAACCCCATGCAATAATGATTAACAAAGTTTTGAATCTCTTCACATTAATATTCTCACACAAAGGACCCCCATACATTTTTTAAACATGTAAGGGTCTCTACCTCTTTCCATAATTGCATAAAATAAGAATGATAAAAGAAAATGATGAACTGTCTCTTCATCTATCTTACATAGTGAACACTTGCTAGGTCCATACTAACATCTTTTCTACAAATTGTTCCAAGTAAGAACCTTGTTCTAGAGAGCTAACCACATAAATATCCTTAACTTGAAGGGGTATATAAATTTCTACACAGTTTTATATCACCATATTAGATTGCCTAATGCTTCTCATTTACACAAGGCCTTGTTGCCAAGCTTTATGTAAAATGTCTTCCATCTAGATTATGTGACCAAATTAGCTCATCCTCTACATCATGAATCCAAACATTAATAGAGCTTAAAGAGACAACGTATCCATCCCAATCACTAGCATCATGTCCCTATAAGCCTATCATTTCAATTAATCTCATGACTAGATCTTAAAGAGACAATTATCCACCCCAATCTCTAGCTTCATCACCATGTAAGCCTATCATTTCAAATGATTTCCACTTTTTCCTCCATATCATGGTACAATCAAAATCTGCCACTTGGCTTAGAGTGGAAAATCTCTTTACATGCAATGTATTTATCAAATTTCCAAATAGTATGAAATTTCACCACATCCAACCCATGGGTCCACACCTAATCTATCTTTGTCCCCCCTACCCACGTTCTAGAGAAGCCATTGCCCAATCAATAAAAATGTCAATACCACTACCTTCCAAATTAAAGACTTTGTAGGCTTCTGAATCCAATCCTCAACACCGCCAGGTGGACATATTTTTGAATAACAAACTAACCCCACATGCCCTAACTTGTGATCAAACTCCACCCACACTTCACTACCAAGGATTTCTCAAATTGATTAATATTTTTAAGTCACCATCTACCATATTTGTAACATACCCAATACCCTCGGTGCTCTGTTGAGGATATGGGGTACTTCTTGAAACCACCAATTTTCACGAACTTCTTGCTCTGATACCAATATATAACATACCTAGCACCCTCTATCCTTTATTGAGGCTACAGGGTACTCCATAACCACACCAATTCCACTCCAAATTTGTTGCTTTGATACCTTTCCTCACAGTCATGTTATTAATTAATTAATGCATGCAGTCATAACGATCCAGACTTATGCAAACACAATTAAATCATTCAATGGACAATGACTCCATAGCTATAAATGCAGTCTTAAACATGCAAGAAAAAATTGAAAAGACTAGAAACTAATTTAATTCATAACATAAACAACATTAATTCAACATATTCATAAAAAAATCATGCCAACACTTATCTTTATAGAAATTAACCACCAATTAGTTGCAAAAGAAAGATTTTACACCCAAACATGGACTCTCTATTGCACTTAATCTCTCTGCAACAGATGCCACCCTTGAGCTGGGGTTATGAATCCATAAGGATGAATTTACCAATGGCTATCCCTAGCTCTCTTCACATAAGACAATTCTCATAATTCAAAATTTGTTAACCCCTGTAGCTATCCCAATCCACCATCCCTCTTTCCCCTCAACCTGTAGAAACCAAGGAATGAGATCCCCTTCATTGCTACAAAGCCCCTTACACTATCCCACTTCCCTCAGGGCTCCATCTCAAACTAGCCAAAAATATCACTACCAGGATTCTAGGGATTATTAGTTGTAATTATTTTTCCTTAATAACAACAATTTCCCTTACATATAGTCATAATTTCCACATAGTTTCATGGCAATCATTTTCCATAATTTTTTTGCAGTAGAAAAATGGAAACTTAAACTCAAAGAGAAAAATATTTGGGAAGAATCAATGTGAATCCTCTCTTGCATGCCCAAAAATCATGGAATATATTTGCATGCATGAGAGAGAAAACATGCCTTCATGAGAAGTACCTATCTCTCTCTTAACCACTAATTCCAAGGTTAATAGGACTTAGGATAACCATAAAGTAATTGTTTAATGGATCTAAGTTTAAAGAACTTAGGGTAGTAATACAATACTATTATTTTCCCTCTTAGACCCTAAGCCCCTTTTCTTTCCCCTCTTGTGGAGTCATAGCCCCCCATTATTTTATCTTTTTCCTTCTACAACCTGTGATGTATTATTTTATTATCATTCAATGTACCATTTTACAAATTACATCATTCATCTTTTAGTCATTCATCATGTACATTTATGTGTGACTGGTATGGGGACCAAAACTGGGGTATTACAATATTCCTTGGGAACTATGATCTTCTACCATTTTACCCACACTATACCTCTCTTTTCTTTATCACCTACCCAAAGAAAACTAAATCCTATCCTCCTTATTCTCTCAAGTACACCTTTTGAAATGAAAGCTGGAAACATCCAATAAACTGGGATGGCTTCCAATAGTGACTTTGCAAGGACAAGCCTTCCCCACCTTGATAGAAGATTATTACACCATAAGGAAAGGCCCTTCTCTACTTTATCCACCAACCAATCCCAATCCCTCCTATCATATTCATTTGGTTTAATATTAAAACCAAGATACTTTAGACCATTCTGAATATTTCTTTGCTGAAAAGGAAACAATTGAGAAATAAATCTAATATGGTCATCATCAACCCCTAAAATTGAGACTATGGAATTACCCATAGTAATTTTCATTCATGTTGTAGTAAAATATAGATCTAGGATCTCCTTCAACTTCTCATAATCTCTACTTGAACCATCAAAAAAGAATAAAATACCAATGTAAAGAACCACGTATTTTGATACCTCTAAAAGTTTTTGTTCTCTTTGCTTCCAATAATGCTCTACTCAATATTCAGTGGGTTGAAGCTTGTATAAGCATCCCTTGGATTTCTCCTTTGATCAATGGGATTGAAATTTTTTCTTTAAAGCCTCCTGAGGTCTTAGATAAGGATGTCCATTGTCTTATTTCTATACATTCTAATGGAAGAAGCTCTTGGAAAAATATTGGAACATGAGAAGAGGAATGGAAACATTCCTAGTCTCAGAATTGTTCAAGGAGTCAAAAGGATAAACATTCCTAGAAAATAATTTAATTCATAACATAAACAACATTAATTCAACATATTCATAAATGAATCATGCCAACACTTATCTTTCTAGATATTAGCCACCAATCAGTTGCAAAAGAAAGATGTTACACCCAAACATAGGCTCTCTATTGCACTTAATCTCTCTGCAACAGATACCACCCTTGAGCTGGGATTATGAATCCATAAGGATGAATTTACCAATGTCTATCCCTAACTCTCTTCACATAAGACAGTTCCCATAATTCAAAATTTGTTAACCCTTGTAGCTATCCCAATCCACCATCCCTCTTTCCCCTCAACTTATAGAAACCAAGGAATGGGATCCCCTTCTTTGCAACGCAACCCCTTACACTATCTGACTTCCCTCAGGGCTCCATCACAGACTAGCCAAAAAATATCACTACCAGGATTCTAGGGATTATTAGTTGTAATTATGTTTCCTTAATAGTAACAATTTCCCTTACACATAGTCATAATTTCCACATAATTTCATGGCAATAATTTTCCATAATTTTGTTGAAGTAGAAATATGGAAACTTAAACTCAAAGAGAAAAACATTCGGGAAGAATCAATGTGAATCCTCTCTTGCATGCCCAAAAATCATGGAATATATTTGCATGCATGAGAGAGACAACATGCCTTCATGAGAAGTACATGTCTCTCTCTTAACCATTAATTCCAAGGTTAATAGGACCTAGGATAACCATAAAGTAAATGTTTAATGGATCTAAGGTTAAAGAACTCAGGATAGTAATAAAATAATATTATTTCCCCCCTTAGACCCTAAGCCTCGTTTATTTCCCCTCTTGTGGAGTCATATCCCCCCATTATTTTATCTTGCTCCTTTTGCAACCTGTGATGTATTATTTTATTATCATTCAATGTACCATTTTACATATTACATCATTCGTCTTTTAGTCATTCATCATGTACATTTATGTGTTATTGGTTTGGGGACCAAAACTGGGGTATTACAATATTCCTTGGGAACTATGATCTTCTACCATTTTACCCACACTATACCTCTCTTTTATTTATCACCTTCCCAAAGAAAACTAAATCATATCCTCCTTATTCTCTCAAGTACACCTTTCAAAATGAAAGTTGGAAACATCCAATAAACTGGGATGGCTTCCAATAGTGACTTTGCAAGGACAAGCCTTCCCCACCTTGATAGACAATTATTACACAATAAGGAAAGGCTCTTCTCTACTTTATCCACCAACCAATCCCAATACCTCCTATCATATTCATTTGGTTTAATATTAAAACTAAGATACTTTAGACCATTTTGAAGGTTTATTTGCTGAAAAGGAAACAACTGAGAAATAAATCTAATATGGTCATCATCAACCCCTAAAAATGAGACTATGGAATTACCTAGAGTAATTTTCATTCATGTTGCAGTGAAATATAGATCTAGGATATCCTTCAACTTCTCATCATCTCTACTTGAACCATAAAAAAACAGTAAAATGCCAATATAAAGAACCACCTATTTTGATACCTCTAAATTTTTTGTGTTCTCTTTGCTTCCAATAATTCCCTACTCAATATTCAATGGATTGAAGTTTGTATAAGAATCCCCTGGATCGCTCCTTTGATCAATGGGATTGAATTTTTTTCTTTAAAGCCTCCTAAGGCCTTAGATAAGGCTATCCATTGTCTTATTTTCTATACATTCTAATGGAAGAAGCTCTTGGAAAAACATTGGAACATGAGAAGAGGAATGGAAACATTCCTAGTCTAAGAATTGTTCAAGGAGTCAAAAGGATAAACCACTCACCATTTGTAGATGACATCCTCTTACTGGGAAGGGATTCTCAATCATAGTTGAGCACTTCAAATCTATCTTAGATTAATTTTTAGAAGTCTCATGGGGCCTAGTAAACAACAACAAGTGTCATCTCTATGCTTGGAATATTGGTGCTCACCCTCTTGTTTTCATTTCTAGGGTCCTCTAATTCCCCTTCATTATGAATCGAAGGTCCTTCAAATATACATGGATCCCCATTTTCCTAAACTCCCTCTCTTTAGTTGATTGTTCCGCCATGTTCTCCAAAATCAAGGAATTTTTTTCAATTTGGGGGGCTCAATGGTTAAATCTTGCAAGAAGGTTAACTTTGATGAAAGGAGTCCTTTTGGAATTACCAAATTTTCAATTATCTTCCATGATATCCCTGATGGGTATTAAAAAGGCTCTAGCTCAAGAGATAAGAAAATGTATTTGGGAAGGAGGAAAGACAAATCAAAAAATATTTCAATTACTCAATTGCAAATCTATGAGGACACCAAAAGCTCATGGAGGACTTGGGATAAAAGATCCAGTTATGGAAAACATAGTCTTGGGATCTAAATTGTTGTGGAGGATGATTTTACGCAAGTTTGATTGGTGGAAAAAAGATCTCATATTCAAATAGTTCTCCAAGGACCGATTGAGAATCCTGGACAATCCTCCTCCTTATAAAAAAGGTTCTCATATTTGGAAACCGCTTTTGGCTTCACTCCCTCTTATCCAGAGAAATATCACATGGATACCTGGAAATGGCAAGTAGATTTAAATTTGGCAAGATAACATCATGGGTCGTCCTCCTCTTTCTCAAGATCTAACTCTAGCCCCTCTCAAAGATGGCTAACAACACAACATAAATGAACCCTTTTTGAAATCTCTAGTTGGTGCAATAATTATGGCATCTCGACGGGATGGAACCTTAGGGAGATACCAAGAACCTAAAAGACTTGGATGTGAGCCTGAATTCTAAATTGCAATGATTGTCACCTAGACTCGTAGAGGATCAAGATGAAAGAGGATGGGGATATTAGAGGTTCTCTATAAGCAAAATCTATGAATTCCTCCTTCATCAATCTTCTTTCCCATGCAAATATAATAAATAGAATAATATATGGCACCGATATGGGCTCTTGAAAGTAAACATCTTCAATTGGACCTTGGCACACAGAAAAATTCTCACCAGTGAAAATTTTAGCAAGCAGGGCCTTCTAGAAGCGTATTATGCAAAGATAACAGTGAATCCATACATCATTTGTTCCTAGAATGTAGGTTTGTCAAAGAAGTTTGATAGATAATTATTTAGGAGCTAAGTCATAAGGTCCAGTGGCCAGACTCAGTGCGACTCCTCCTTGGAAAATGGCATGGGTTCTATTGGGGCTCCTTTCAGGGTAAACCCATTTTCAAGAGGCTTTGTATGGCCCTTCCAAAGTTCATTTGCTCACAATTCTAGCTTGCAAGAAATAAGAGTGTATTCAAAGAATAAATCACGTGAACTATGTTAATGTTTAAGCCATTATTATAGTTCTTTGCATTTCAATAGATAACAGCAACATAAGAACAAGATCACTGAGAAATACACATTCACAAGAGACACAACATTTATCCTGGGAAACCCTCTAGGGGAAGAAAACCCATCAAAACTTCCTTAATATAAATAGCCAATACAATGCCAAGAGATCTTATGCTAAAACAGAAAGTCCTCTCCCAAGATATGTGCCACTCTCTCTCTCCTTTGTCGGTAACAGATCATAACTTGTCTCTCAAACTGAGCAAGTTAGTTGTGTTCAAATGAGGCGCTAGCTTCCTTTATTTATACAAGTTCTGGCACGTGTGAAGTGTCTCTTCACTGGCAGGGCCAACTTCTCCATATGGGTGGGTAAACCCACTTTTATTGTATTTTTGGGTCTTCTTATTAACTGTTGGGGCCGACTTATTATTCTACCTATTATAATTGTCTATTGACCAATCCAAAAAAGGAGATTTGGTTCTATTACAATATCCGACATGATCAATCCACAATGGGGATTGATCCTATAAATAAAATATCAATAATAATAAGAATACTCTTTACAGTTACATTATTTCAACACTCTCCCTTAACAAGAAGGGTATTCTTCAGTAGCATCATGTGAGAGAGAGAGAACAACATTATCAACAAAATCAGGTAGGAGGACAACATCATCAATATCATCTTGGTTGGCGTATCTATAAATCATCGAAATTTTTCTTCATCGGCAGCATTGTCATTCTCGAAATAATTCCATCATCATCTTCATCAATATGTATCAGTATAAAAATGATACCTCATCACAACACTAGGTTGGCCCATCATAGTACTAGACTGGCTCTATGTCACAGCTGTTAAGCTGGTAGCTCAGTGCAAGTCACATCTTGCTTTACGTCTAACAACTAGGTCAGAAGCAAGGTATACATCATCTTGCTTTACGTCTAACAACTAGGTCAGAAGCAAGGAACACATCATCTTGCTTTATGTCTAACAACTAGGTCAGAAGCAAGGAACACATCATCATCTTGCTTTACGTCTAACAGCGAGGTCAGAAGCAAGGAACACATCATCTTGCTTTACGTCTAACAACTAGGTCAGAAGCAAGGAACACATCATCATCTTACTTTACGTCTAACAACAAGGTCAGAAGCAAGGAATCATCTTTCTTTACATCTAACAGCGAGGTCAGAAGCAAGGAACACACACATCATCTTGCTTTACATCTAACAGCGAGGTCAAAAGCAAGGAATCATCTTGCTTTACGTCTAACAACGAGGTCAGAAGCAAGGAACACACACATCATCTTGCTTTACGTCTAATAGCGAGATCAGAAGCAAGGAATCATCTTGCTTTACGTCTAACAGCGAGGTCAGAAGCAAGGAACATATATACTCCCCCTTTTAGGGAGGGTCCTTTCGGACTATACCAAGCTTATCTCGAAAGTGTTCAAACTTTATATGAGATAGAGGTTTGGTCAACACATCAACAACATGTTCATCCGTGCTAACATACAGGAGCTTCAAGGCTCCTCTCTGCACCATGTCACGGATGTAATGATAGTGAATCTCTATGTGCTTCGACCTGTCATGAAATACATGATTCTCTGTCATATGTATGCAGCTCTGGTTGTCACATAGGATCGTGGTTGCTTCCATCTCTAGGTCAAATAGACTGGTCAACAACTTATGAATCCATATAGCTTCGCAGCTAGTAGAACATGCGGCAATGTACTCTACTTCCACTGTGTTGAGAGAAATATTGGATTGCTTCCTACTCTGCCACGAAATCATGGTTGATCCCAAACTGAAACAACATCCGAAAGTGCTTTTTCTGTCAGCAACGCTTCCTGCCCAATCTGAATCAGTGTATCCACTCAATGTGAAATTATGATCTCTGTCATAACTGAGACCATAATCTATCGTACCTTTAAGGTACCTCATCACATCTTTTGCAACCACTAGGTGAACATGTTTGGGCTCTACCAAAAATTGACTCAAGGTGTTCATGGCAAAACAAATGTCTGGTCTGGTGTTTGTCAGGTACATCAGTGATCCAATAATCTGTCTGTAAAGTGTCGCATCAATCAAATCTGACGAAGTATCGACCAACAGCTTCAGCTTCGCTTCCATGGGTGTATTCATGGGTTTGCATTCCAGCATGTTGAATCTCTTTAAGATCTCGACCGTGTACTTCCCTTGGTTAAGGAAGACCCTCTCTACACTCTGCCATACCTCAAGACCTAGGAAATAATGCATTAGGCCGAGGTCTTTCATTTCAAATTCAGAGGCAAGTCTCCTTTTACATTCAGCGATGAGCTTTTCTTCTCCAGTTAAGAATAAGTCATCCACATATAGCAGTAAGATTATTGGCTCATTATCCATAATTTTGAAGTAGAGATTTGAGTCTGCTTTACTCTTGGCAAAGCCTAAGCTCGTCAAGAAATTGTCTATATGGCCATACCAAGCTCTGGGAGCTTGCTTCAATCTGTATAAGGCTTTCTTCAATCTGCAGGCATGAGACTTCCTGTCTTCAACCTCAAATCCTGGAGGTTGCTCTATATACACTTCCTCTTCGATGACACCATTTAGGAAAGTCGTCTTCACGTCCATCTGGTGAAACTTCCACTTCATCTTAGCTACAAGAGCTATGATAGTCCTGATCGAAGTGTATCTAGCCACAGGAGCGAATGTCTCTTCATAGTCAATGCCTTCCTTCTGGGAAAAGCCACGAGCGACAAATCTTTCTTTATATTTCTCAATACTTCCATCAGCAGCATGTTTTATTTTGAAGAGCCATTTTGATGATACCACATCCTTACTTTTTGGTCTGGGAAAAATTTCCCATACATTGTTCTTTATTATGGATTGGTATTCCTTTGTCATGGCATCTGCCCATTCCTTCTTTTGAATGGCTTCTTCAAAGTAGGTAGGCTCCTCATCTAGGAGATCACACATCAAAGTCGTGTAACTGGAGAATGGCTTTGGTCTTTTCACCTGTCTCGAGGTTCCTTCTGGAACACCATACTTCTCTCCATCTTGAATAGGCTCTCTTGCTCAAGAAAGCTTTCTTTTATGGTAGAAGGTCATTTGAGGAGGTTCTTGAAATTTTGTTACATCATGGTCTTCAAGAGTTTCCTCATCAGGGGAAGTTATGACTTCCCTCACTGGTTATGCAGCTCTGGGAACTTCCCTCATGGATTATGTAATCCTGGGAATTGTTGGTTCCTCTTCATACACTTCTTCAAATTGGCATCTTCTTGATTTCTTAAGTGTTGCTTCTTCATCAAAGGTCATGTCCCTGCTGATATCAATGTGGCGGTGACCTGGTATATAGATTTTGAAGGCCTTGGAGACCTCACAGTATTCCACAAATGTTCTCTTCTTTCCGGAGGGTTCCATCTTGTTTCTCTTCTCTTTCGGAATGTGTATGAAGACTGGGCAGCCAAATATTTTGAGATGGCTTACCTCTGGTTTCTTTCCGGTAAACATCTCTTCCGAGGTATTGAACCCAAGTGCGCTATGGGATAATCGATTCTACACATAAATTGTTGCCATTACTTCTTCTGCACATAAGCACATACGAGGATCTTGATCATGGATCATAGTCTTCACAGCTTCCATGATTGTTCTATTCTTCCTTTCAGATATACCATTTTGTTGAGGATTATAGGGAGTAGTGAGTTCCCTCTTGATCCCAACATCTCTGCAGAAGTTCACGAACTCTTTTGAGGTATATTCTCCTCCATTATCTGACCTGAGTATCTTAATATTCCTTTCAAAAAGATTCTCTATTAAGGCTTTAAATTCCTTGAACTTGTTGAATACTTCATCTTTAGATTTCAAGAAATATATCCAGGTCTTGTGAGAATAGTCATCAATAAATGATACATAGTATACATACCCGCTAATGGAGGATGATGGCATTGGGCCACACATGTCTGAATGAATGAGTTCCAGTACTCCTTTTGTTTTGTTGTCCCTTTTTGGAAAAGGGTTCTTGATGTTCTTCCCTTGCGCACATCCATTGTATATGCCTTCCTGATCACCCTTGAGTTCTGGTAAACCTGTGATAGCTTTGCATATGTATGGTAGCGCCTTGTAGTTTATGTGGGCCAATCTTCTATGCCAAAGTTCGCATGAGTTTTCAATGGCATGGGTCATGGCGGTCTCTGGATGACCCTTTAGCTTATATAAACCATTTTCTTCATTTCCAATGACGATTGCTTCATTTATGGTTTCTCCTCTAGCCCACATAAGAACTTCTCCATCTATAAAGGCAACTCTATAGCCTTTCTTGTCTAAAGATGATATGGAAAGTAAGTTCTTCTTTAAGCCTGGTACGTAGAGTACGTCCTTCATCTTTATTGAGTTTTCTTAACCTAGCTTGTAGTTTGATTCTCCCACTCCCTTGATGGGATATTGGTAATCATCTCCAAGTGTCACTTTTTGAGAAAACTCCTTTTCTGAAATACAAGAGAGAGTATTTCTCTTACCCTTCATGTGCTTTGATGCACCACTATCAATGAGCCATGTGTCCT
The DNA here is from genome assembly GCA_009831015.1 of Picea engelmannii. Taxonomy (NCBI): domain Eukaryota; kingdom Viridiplantae; phylum Streptophyta; class Pinopsida; order Pinales; family Pinaceae; genus Picea; species Picea engelmannii. The sequence continues at coordinate 20,758 of ML845645.1, read as the reverse complement.
CTCCAGGTGTTAGTAATCCTGAGAGGGCCAAGATCAAGACATGGTCCTTGATCATCTTCATAGGTGGTTATTCATCTTCGACTATGTGGGCATGTTGCCTCTTATGTTTCCTCTTGTATTCTTCTCGTCTGACTGGACAAGAATTCGCCTTGTGTCCCATCTTATCACAATGATAGCATTGTATAGATGAGAGATCTCTTTCCTTGCGTTGTCCTTTCTTCTGAAATATCCTTGGATGAGATTCTTTGTTATTGAATTTGTTTGATGGTTGAGGCTCTCTACGAGTCTCCCTTTTGAGGTAGGGTTTCTTCCTTACTCCTTTGGTGTGGGTGGCTAGGGCTTGATCATCATCCCTAGCTAGTAGCGCTTCACGATTCGCTACTCTTGTTTCTTCTTGGATGCATTCTTCCCATAGGCTATCGAACTTCAGTGTCTCCTTTCTGGCACATATCGTCTGGATGAAGGCATCCCAATGTCTTGTAAGACCATTTAGTGTTGTCATTATGAGTTCATCTTCGTCTATGGTATCTCCAATAGCTTGTAGTTGTTCTTTGAATTCCGAGATTCTGGAGAAGTATTCATGAATCATTTCTCCTTTCTGCATCCTTGTATTCTTCAGTTGAGTTCTAAGATTCATCTTCTGGTTTATGTTCTTTCCTTCATATAGTCTGGTCAAGGCATCGAACATTTCTTTTGGGGTCTTCTTGGATGACACATAATGGATCAGATGGTCCTTGATTGAATCTGCAATGATTATTTTGGCCCTTATTATGTCCTTTTGATGCTTTTCCTTTTCTGCAGCATCTTCGAGTTCTGGTAATTCTTCCTTGACGAATCTTGCTAGATCATTCTCTTTAAGAATGAGGCCAATCCTATACTTCCAGGCACGGAAGTTTTCCACTCCTTCTAACTTGTCAACAAACTTAATGCTTACAGACATCTTTACCTGGAGCTAGGAAAATGACCAAAAAATGAAAGTACTCATAATCAAAATTTGAACTTACCAGGAGATGTGCTTGGCTGAGGCGAGCTGCCTGGTGTGCTTGGATCTGAGAAAATCCAAATTTTTCCCATTCAAATCTGATCTGTGGATTTCTAGACTGGTGCTTCTGGTACTTCTAGTACTCTGGTACTTCTGGTACTTCTGGTACTTCTAGTACTTTTGTGAAACTAGGGTTTCACTTTCCGGGAGATTCAGCCACTAAAAAGGTGCGCTGAAGGTGCCAAAATGATCCTTGGGGGAGGGCACAACTTTCTAGGTGGTTTTGAAGCTGAAAAGCTTCACTTTTGAAAAACCCTAATTTGCAGGTACTGCAATAGTGACGTTTTTCTCTTGCGAAATATGCTTCCTTCAAGTTGGCTCTGATACAATGTTAATGTTTATGCCATTATTATAGTTCTTTGCATTTCAATAGATAACAACAACATAAGAACAAGATCACTGAGAAATACACATTCACAAGAGACACAACATTTATCCTGGGAAACCCTCTAGGGGAAGAAAACCCAGCAAAAATTCCTTAATATAAATAGCCAATACAATGCCAAGAGATCTTATGCTAAAACAGAAAGTCCTCTCCCAAGATATATGCCACTCTCTCTCTCTCCTTTGCCGGTAACAGATCATAACTTGTCTCTCAAACTGAGCAAGTTAGTTGTGTTCAAATGAGGCGCTAGCCTCCTTTATTTATACAAGTTCTGGCACGTGTGAAGTGTCTCTTCACTGGCAGGGCCGACTTCTCCATCTGATTGGGTAAACCCACTTTTATTATATTTCGGGCTCTTCTTATTAACTGTTGGGGCCGACTTCTTATTCTACCTATTATAATTGTCTGTTGACCAATCCGCAAAAGGGGATTTGGCCCTTTTACAATATCCGACATGGTCAATCCACAATGGGGATTGATCCTATAAATAAAATATCAATAATAATAAGAATACTCTTTGCATTTACATTATTTCAACAAACTAGTGGGGTAGAAAACCAAATCAGAACCCAAGTCATGGAGTTTTTCAACTCTCATAGACTTAAGATCGCCTCCCTACAACATTGGATCCACAAGAGAAGGAGTGGCTGGATAAATTCAATATTCAAATCAAGGTTTAGTCCTCTTTTAGGCATACATTGCATTGACAACTTCAGATTTCAAAATATGCATTTCAAAAGTGGCTAACAAACCAAAACTCTCATGTTCTTTATTTTTATGAGGCATCTAAAGGAAACCCCTGGGTGGTAGGAGCGGGAGGGGTCATTTTTTATCCCAAGGGAAATATCAAGCTATGTTACACTTGGAGTGTAGGTAGAGTCACTAATAATCAATCTGAGGAGTATGACCTACTAAAAGGAGTTCAACTGGCCAAGGAGAGGCAGATCCATAAGCCCATTATACTCAGAGACTCAAAGAATACAATCATATGTTTTGTTAAAGGATCTGCGCCAAAAGATGCTTAATTGGGCACTATAGTAATAATAATACAACATAATATTATGGCCATCCCCTAGGTCTCATTTTGTCATATCTTGCGAGAAAATAATGGCCCTGCTGACAATAAACCCAACCTAGCCACGTTGGGGGGAAGGGGGATTCTTCATGTCAATGGGATATCCTCCCAATCCATAATTCCTTAATTAATTTTTATCACATCATAATACATGCACATCAAATGGGTGGCACACTTAGGTGTGGGCATGGACATCAACTTGTCAACTCAACATTTTCCTCTATATGCTTACATAAGGAAGGTCTGGTATTATGTACCCTTCACACACACTTTTCATGGTCATGGTGGGACATTTTAGGTGGTTAGTAGTAGGATAGACTAGATGTAGGTAATATAGATCATGTGGGAGGCTGAGGGCACAGATTTTGCAGTTAATAACATATATGTTGTCCTAGTTCAATCCTTGTTTTCCATCATGTTAGCTCGTGGTTTCTCATTCGAGCATGAGAGAAATATTAAATTGCTTTAGTTCAGACACTTCATCATGGATTTGGGAAATCGGTTCACTGACTGCAACAAGACGAGGGAAATCACAAGTCTGGGTGGAATTCCATCCAGGTGGAACATTTCAATATAGAATACAGGGGAGGTTTTTTGTATTAGGGGGCCTTGTCAGCAGAGCCTCCTCTTGGTCTTTAGGAATGAATTAAATTCTCAGGGTCTTTGGTGTCATCACTTCAGCATTGGTTTGGAATGTAGCTGCATTGAGAGCGTCTATTTCTCAGGAACAACCAGAACACAATTTTGGCAAAGCTATCCTGAGAAACAAGCAACAATGAAGAAGCATAATTGGATTCTCAGATGGAGGAAGTGGTGACTTATTCAGAGAATTTTTCATCATGTTAAGGCCTCGGGATCGGGTTTCTTTTCCATTGTTTCTCATTCTCTTTGGGAATCACTCCTTTGGAAGTGGATGTTAGTAGTCATAATGGCAAGTGAAAAGGGTGGGGCACTGGAGCCCTCCCAGGGAAAATCATACAATTTGGAAGATTTATGGAGCTCTCTGTAACAACTTCAAATCGCAATTCAAGGTCTATCCTCCCAGGTGACGTTTATTTTGGAAATTATGATCCAGCAAAGAATTTTTATGTGTCAACAACATCATGAAATGGATACACTTCGTTCCCAATTGGAAAACTTGCAAGCTCAATCTGCATCGACACCTCTATCCCTATACACAATCTCGATTGAAAATGACTCTTCGCTATCAATGGACAACCCCATTCCTGATCCAAACCTTCCAGCTGGAAAAATGGGAAAGGAAATCATGGACCCTCCCGATCATCCCAAGGCTAGTACTTGATGCTCTTTTTAGTTGTCTGCATTCTTGGTATCATTTTTCAAGTATATATAGTAAGATTTTGTAATGTAAGTTCTCCTTTAGAAGACATGACTTATTTAAGGATAGATAGGGATAGTATCTTGTTGGAGTTTCATATTTTTTCCTTTCCACTTGGAATTTTGTAAGATATTGCGAGCTTCGGTTGCACAACATTTTTTTATTAATACAAAATCTACCATTTATTGTTTAAAAAAATAAAAATTCCCTACTCAAACCTTCAACCAAAATAATAAAAAGGAGGAGAGAAAAGGGGTACCCCTGTCTCAAGCCCCTATTAAGTTTGAAGAACATCAATGTTGAACCATTTATCAAAACAAAAAATGACACAAAGGAGAAACAACACATTACCCAATTGACAAAGTGAACACAAAATACCAAACAAACGAGCATCATCCTTAAATATAGCCAGTTAACTCTATCATAATCCTTCAACGGATGCAATTTTACAATCATATCTTATAATATCTTTGTCCTTATGAGTGGAGGAAATCCTGAACCACACCTATAGTGGTCCAAGAGGATCTCCACATGGAAATTTTCTACTTTGCACACCATGGGATAAATCATTAAAAAAGTTTGATGATAGGTGACAAATTTTAAAACAAATAATTAATGCTCATGAATGATTTAATTAAATTGTAAAAATGATTAATATTTAAAATGAGTATGAGATTTTATCTGAAACCGGGGTGACACTGATAACAATCTTGTTTTGGTTCTAGGCCACTTAATTAAGTTTAGATTTACAATTATGGATCTATTGAACTTGATTGCATCAAAGGTGAAAAATATGGACTTATGAAGGCTTGAATCCAAATTGAATATACTTGGTGAATGTGTTGTTAGTTCGATGATCCATTACTTAATGCATTAATAATCATAATTGCGGAAATAAAACATGCATAATAAAACTTGAGACAAAATATCAATACATGAGGCAAGAGATCATTGAGTTGTTAACGTTTTTCACCAGGCCATCCTGGTTACGTCTCCGGATCCACTTGGAATACGAATCACTTGATTATCCTTCCTTTGAAAGGGATGAAATCTTCTCACAAAATGTGGCGCATGCTCCAAGGCTCTCACATAAGTGACATTTCTTTAGAGACCATAAGGACTACATTCTCCCCAATGGAGGGGGCTCAACTCTCCCAATGAAGGGGCTTAAAAACAACAAGCATGATTGCTTGATTCTCTCCTCAAAGAGATCCCCAAAAGAGCCTCTACATATGGCCTCCAAAATCTCGCCCAATAAAAAGTTTAAATAGTTTCCTTAGTCTCCATAATCCAAGGAGACAAGATCCACAAATTTGGGATCTAATAACCACTCAAGGACAAGAATGAGAAAGCATATCAACCAACTCATGGGACCCTTAAATTCCTCCTTGATACTATGAAACCAATTGTGATAAAGTGAGGAAGATTCCAAACCAACTCATGAGACCCTTAACCTCCTCCTTGATACTAGGAACTAATTTCCCCTTAAAATTAGGAAACTATTTTGTGAGTTGGATTCTCACATAAAACTAATTTCCCAGTTTTACAAATAATATGTGAGATTTCCACTCACTCCAAGTATTCCTTTTTTTTTCAATTTGGATGACTAATATATGAGTTTATCATACTCATCCCAAGTATTAATCATTTTTACAATTCAATTAAATCATTCATGAGCATTAATTATTTATTTTAAACTTTTTCACCTATCATAAAACTTTTTTAATGATTTATCCCATGGAGTGCAAAGTAGGAATTTTCCATGTGGAGATCCTCCTAGATCAAACCTCCCCACAAAAAGCACTTTTGGTCCTCCAAAAGTATAGAGAGAAACTGTAAATTAAATCTCCGCAATCAACTTCTAGGAAGAGTCTTACACTCCATGATGCACTTCCCCACTCCTTGATCTACATAACAAATGTTTATGAAAGGCCACACCCTTCTTCTCCTTCACCTTTGTACTTCAGAATGAGGATGTCGATGTCAACACTTGCACCAATTCAAATATGCAACCGATTCCTTGATCTACATAACAAATGTCTCTAAAAGGCCACACCCTTCTTCTCCTTCACCTTTGTACTTCAGAATGAGGATGTTGATTCCAACACTTGCATCAATGCAAATCGGCAGCTGAAAATACATGATCACAACTTCAAAGCAATACCATACTTTCCAGGAGTTTATAAACACTCATGGACAAGTTTACAATGATTTCCAAAATAGGCCTAGAAAAAAAAATGCCTCTCACTCAATAGTGGCTACAAGACCCATTACAATGTTTTCAAAATAGGTATAGTAAAAACAATGCCTCTCACTCAACAATGTCTACAAGAGTCATTACAATGTTGTCAAAATATGCATAGGAAAAACAATACCTCTCACTCAATAGTGGTTACAAGACCCATTACAATGTTGTCAAAACAGGCCTAGGAAAAATAATGCCTCTCACTCAACAATGGATACAAGACCCATTGCATTGTTGTCAAAATAGGCCTTAGACAAATTAATTCCTCTCACTCAACAGTGGCTACAAGACCCATTACAACGTTGCCAACAAGGCTTACAAGGTGTATGCATAGAAAAAAATGCCTCTCACTCCCATCATCACTTTCAAGAATGGCTAATTACAACCTTTTGCATCATCAACATTAACGCGAATACCCCCGAATGTGCACTAGTGGGAAACTCTATGATTTTTAAACCCCCCATTACAAACATGTGCAACATAATAAATAAGGAAAATGTCACCATCATCACACTCATCTCGCAATTCTGAGACTTTTGACTGTAAGCATGACTACTTTCTATCGAAGTGTCAAAATGGCCTTTTATCGCACCATCTCGGTTTACATGTAAGGCTCAAACAATTAATTTCCTACAATAATTCAGATCTTACTTCCCTAATGCAACACTCAAATATCACTAGAATCTGCAACATACATTCATCCTCTTGTAATTTCCAAAAAGAGGAAAAAACCATAAATGCATAAATTTACATTAGTTTTTGTGCCAAGGTGCTCAACCGACTGCTCAAATCTTGGCATACACAGCACCAACTAGTCTGTCTTTTCATTCTGCAACTTTTGATTGTAAACTCAACTTGTTTTGAAAGGTGCAACTCTGCCTCGAAGTTTTTTCCATGCATTAATGACAAAATTGGGCTTCTAATATGATCCCTCAGATCTACTTCTCAAATCACAAACTGAACTACACTAGTGGATTCGTGGTGAAAAACCGTGCAAAAATGACTGTACTTTCGTCAAATTATGTCACTGTGACTTATAGACACTCTTGCATCGAAATGTATGCCAGGGCTTCTATCATGAGTCTTCCAATCTACTGATCAGATAACAAAAAAAACTGCACCAGTGGATTCGTGGAGAAAAATGTTGCAAACATGATCGTACTTTCGTCCAATTCTGTCACTATGACTTCTGGACCCCCTTGGGCTCTCTGCCTCGATCTATGTGCCACACAGGCCGTACCTGTCTCACGATTCATGCCATTTTTAGGCCTCAATCCATGTGAAAACTGCAAACCTAAAAATGCATGTTAAACAGTCTGTACATGTCTCGAGATTTGTGCCATTGTTAGGCCTCGATCTGCATGTAGATGGTGGACCTCGAAATCTGTGCCCTATGTAGACATCAAAATGTGTGCAACACAGATTGTACCTTTCTCAAGGTTCATGCCAATACCAAGCCTCGATCTACATGCAGACTAACCTCGAAATGTGTGCCTTGTGTGGACCTCAAAATTCATGCCACATAGGTTGTACATGTCTTGGGATTCATCCCAGTTTCATTTGTTTGCTGAAAAATTCATATTTCCATAACTTTGTCATCCTAACTCCATTTGACAATTTATTTGCACTGTTGGAAATATCTCATTGAGCTCTTCGAATTGGTGTTATTTTTGTCGAATTATAGGCACTTTGATTTTTGAGGTATTTATGAGCCCCATGGCTCATTCAAGCTACCCATTTCCGGCATAATAGGCCTTCTGAGCTCTGTATTTGCTACTTGGATGCATTGGTTGATTTCTTCAAGCTCTTTGGTGTTTTTCCCATCTTGTCTTTAACACTTGCAATCCTTGTCAATCCTTCTCTGATACCACTTGATCCGTGTGTAGAATGCAGACCTCGAAATGTGTGCCCTATGTAGACCTCGAAATGCATGCCACATAGGTCATACCAGTCGAGGTTCGCATAGGGCACGCATTTCAAGTTCCACAGTTTGCACGCAGATCAGATAGCTTCATGGATCTATTTTCTTGATAAGAAACCAAACTATTCATTAGAGATTGAAACATATAAAAATGACATAACCCTCATAGCTATGATCTTTACCATAATTTTATAGATACAATTGCACAAAGGTATAATCTTGAACTCCTCATATGATGTTGGATCATAAAATTTGGGAATAAGAGCTATGAAGGTGGCATTGAAAGTAACAAGCATATTCCTTAATCTCTCGGACTCTTCAACAACCCTCACTAAATCCTCCTTAATAATCTTAGAAAAAACTAAGAAAAACTCCACATGCCAATTACTAGGGCTTGGACTCTTGTCCTTTTGGAAAGAGTGTAAGACTATTTGCAACTCCTCTTTTGAGACTTCCTCCAACAACCTTTTATTATATCTCTTATTCACAAAGCTAGGAATGTTTTTGTTTTTGTTTTAGCCACTTCTGCAATAGTAACCTTCTTTCATCCTTATAAATCTCATTAAAATGATATACAGCTACTCTTGCAATGTCTTCAAACATAGAAACCATGGACCCACCAATCCTATTAATCTCCTCTTACCGTCCAAACTAGTAGGCCACCAAGGTTTGTAGCCTGCTAAGTCAATAACATAGGGGATAGGTTCCCAATGTCACTACAACACCTATCCTTCCATATTTGAGTCAAACTTCTACACTAAGAGGCTCTAGGCGGCTTCCCGCAAACTATGACTTCACCTCAAAGAATCATAAGAATAGTGCCTAAATAGAGTACACTAGGTGAAGGAAGGAGTTAATTGTTTGAAATGATTTATAAAATATTAACAGATAATGCAGAAAATAAAGTGACAAACCAGGAAGCTAACTTACCCCAATTCTTCAAAATAATGACCAAATAATGCACAAAAGAAAATGGTGAATGTCCTTACCAGTTTATGTATGATTTGTAATGTATGTAATTTTGATAAAGTGGTTGGAAATAAGATATTTCCTCATTGTCTTATTATATCAAACATCCAAAAACAAATAAAAACGCAAAAAACGAGCAAGAAAATGGCCTTTTGAGGCCTCCCACAAGTGTAAAAATACACTAGATCAATAGATCTATGGGTATAGATGATAGGGAAGAAAAGTATGAGTTAATATTATTCCATATAGCCTTTATATCTATAGAAAAAATAATTTCCAGTTGGCTGGAAATTACTTCTACAGAGTTGGGGTTCAAATCCCCCTAGGGTCAAAACCAAATTTTGCTACAACCAAGAAAAATGCTTTCTAGGTTGTATTTTTACTCTATATTGACCGGAAAATAAAGATAAAACATATAAATCAGATCTGGAAAAGTTTTGAAAGGGTTTGGGAGGTGAATACTTACAATATGTACCCCTTCTCTTGCAAAAATGGGTGTAGATATGAAGATTTTCCTTGTTGTAATAACGTATATCTGCACACTATTTCTCAAGAAAACCCTTGTAAAATATATTTAATGAAGCAAAAAACTCAAGGGTAAATGTATCTTGGGGTAGGGAAATTCCCAAACAACAAAAACTCCAAGATCTATCAACTTATAAGGTATAAAAATGAAATGCTAAGTTAGGGTATGATTTTTTTTGTAATTTTTATAATAAAAGATGATTTAAAATATTTTAAAAGTAAATGGTTGAAGAAATTGAGAGAATTACCTTTATCTCTTTTTTTAACCTTTGTATCTCTCTTAGTTTGTGTGATTATGACCACGTGAGTTCAAGATTGACCTAGATGGATTTCTAGTTGATTAGGTTTGGAATCGAAGGACTATCGCCCTGAATTTTAGAAATTGTAAATAAAGATGGGTTCCTCCTTGGATTTTCTAGGAGAGCTTCATGATGGATGGTCTCCAAGAAAACCAATCAACTTGGGCCCATATGACAAACAACCTGCTTGGTTGAAGCTACTTCCAAGGAAGTTGGTCCAACAACTTGGGTTTGTTTCACTAGGCACCCATAAGGAAATGGAAGAGACTAATAGTCTAGTTCCTTTCCTTTGCGTGATTATGTATCCCCTCAATGGATTGATTGGTCACCTCTTGCAATTGTCTTAAGGAACCCCTGTCAAAGCACAATTAAAATATATCATATCTAAGAAAAACAAGCATTGCAATAGACAATCCACAATGACACAAGCGAATTGAGTTCCAAAATATGCAATTATGATCTTACAAAGTTTCAACAATATCAAATGAGAGGACAAACTAGCCTTATATAGTTTTTATTCTAAAGACTAGTTTATACCTCCCTCATAAAAAAATAAATTCTTGGTTTGCTCATCCACAATTGGTTGGAGTCTAAACCCATGAATAATATTTTTAATTACGTAGCTCCATAGTAAAATTGGGATAAAATCCACCTTAGAATAATTTGACCATGAAGATGTCCACATGAGAGATGCACACCACCAAGAGAGAGAGGTGGTGTAGCTTGGGAAGAGTGTGTTATGGTGGAGGAGTTATCAACGTTCCAAGTTGTGGACATTTCAACCTTGAGAGATGAGCACGATGGTCATATTTTTGTCCACATTGATTTCTTCTTCTCCGAGAACTAGTTTGACTTGTCAAATGCATAAATCATGAGTTACTTTTTGTCCCAAAGAGGACTATTTAGTCATTTAGTGAATACATTAATCATTTTTCTTGGATAGAAGATCATCTTTGACTTGCTAAATTTCCAAGGCGAGTAGACCCCCAACGTTCCATTTCCTTGACCATTTGACTTGGGATATGTTCCCAATCATTGTTTTAGAAGGATGTGATGATTTTTATTTGGGAGGAAATAACTCCCTTAATATTTCATCAATCAAAAATTTTCAATATGGGTCTTACTCGTGAATTTTTTCTGATCATTTTGAACACAAGTTGTATTTTTTCCTCTAGGGACCACTACCTTGGGATCCATGAACTGCCTCAAAAGATATGCAATGATGAAAAATTTGTGAGACTTCCATGTTGAGAATAAGAATGATAAATGAACCATGGCCAAGGGATACCTACAGACTCAAAACAAAATAACCATGTTGAAATACATAGGTGTGCATGACATAGACCAGACTAGGCCCCACAAATTGAAATCACCCCTAGATAAGACATGTGGCTCCACACAATCATGTGTCCCAATAGATCCATGCCAAGGCCTCCAATCCTATCCAAGACGAGAGAAATTGAGATGGGGACTAAGGGAACTGATCATGATCAGACCAAGTCTGGGAGTCCATTACAAAATTATCCACTATGGTTTACATGGCTTTAACTTTAATCCTTGGGCTTACAATGGTGTAGCCAAGTGAAAATATAGGGTACCTCCTGGAGAGGTAACAATCTCCCATATGGTGTTAACATTAATCCTATGTATTTCATATCGCTGAAATAACTTGGTGTTTTCATCCCCTTTTTCTAACCAAATGGCTCTACTTTTTAGTCTCCAAGCTACTTCTTTATCTACCAGAATCTTATGTTTCCTTTACTCCAAGTGGAGAACCCTACACTTATACTCATCAGTGGGAAAACCACCCATACATTGATTGTATAAATCCTATAACTCTACCTCTATATCAACAATCTCCTGTTCATCCCTTTCTTTCTTCTCATGAGCGCAATGCAAAGCTTCCTACTTAATATTTTTCAAATTTTCTTCAAACTGTAAAGTGGCTAACACATTGGAGAACCCATCATATGGTACCCAATTTTCTTAAACCAATTGAATAAAATCTTTTGCTCCTCCAAATAGTTGGAATTAAATTTAAATGGGCTTGGAGGTTTTCTCCTTATTGAAGCCATTTCAAGAAAGACATGGAAGTGATATGACTCACCCCCCAATCCAACCCATTTCCTTACCCTCATCTAATCACTGGTCAATGATTCTCACAACAAGAATATATCCAATCTCTTTGTAATTATATCATCTCCCACCCTCTTGTTCCTTTAGGTAAGTCTTAGATTGATAGGCTCTAAATCGTAAAGACCCACCACCTCCAATATCTTCAAGAAAAAATCATACACGAGATTAACTTGAGCTTAGGGACATCGTATTTAAGCTCTACCACTAGAAAAATAAGATCTTCTCCTAGGATGACATTATTCTACCTAACAAACTCCATACTAAAAACATCTCCCAATAATTGACCCTATCAACATAAGGACTCTATATATTAATAAATTGTGACCTCTTTATCCAACTATTAGAAGTCAAAGCTACTCCCAATCCTAAATTAAAAGACCAAAATTTAGATAAATATAAAACCCTAGCCCTCCAACTAGTAATCAAACCACCTGATATCCCTCTATCATCTACAAAAATGAGTTCCCACCCCCAAAAACATTTTCCATAAATCAAATACAAGCTTTCCCCCATCTCCTAAATATTCTTGAAGTAACATAATACTAGGCTAATGAGACTTGATGAGTCTCTTAAAACATTGTTTTTTAATGAGGCTACCCATGCCTCTAAAATTGAGGAAAAGAAAAATCATGAGGCACCTCCTATTGGGGATAAATTTTCTCTAAGAGGTCCCCAAACAAAAAATTGTTGCTTACAAGAAAAACCTTCAAAACAATGATTTTCTTAATCAATACAAATGTTAGATATTCTACCTATACCTAGCCCCTTTTTCCGTTTCTTTTGAAAACAACCTAGACCTCCTTCCACCCCCCTCCAACATATCCCATCACTTCTTTTTAAGATATCAAGTAATAAATATTTCCTTCCATAATAAATTCCTTCCAAAGGTTATTACCATCATCACAACCATCTTCACTTGACTTGAACCCAATGAAGCCTCCTTCAACAAGAGTGCTCCCCCCAAGAGAACATGGATCACCCTACCTCTCATATTTATTTAACCCCACCAAACCACTTGAAGATAGAGAAAAACCCTTACGAATATCCCCAACCTAGTTCACAGTCCCATTTTGTCTAGATATAAAAGAAGAAAAATGTAAATTTAGTAGGTCTAGGTCTTTAATAGATGTATCGATTTCCACTTAAAGAATATACTTATCATAGTGAATCTCCTTTATTGGTGTACCACTCTCTAAAACCACATGAAATCCCTCATGAGCTTCTCTCACATCATTTGAATCCTTCACACTAACCTCCTCAAAACCTCTACCCTATAATACAAACACCTAAACATTAGCCTCCATCTCTTTTGGCATCTGACCACCTTTTGTCATGTATTAAAGCTACATGTGAGGATTGAACTCTATCCTCACCATTTACATGATTCTTTCTAATCCAAACAAATATTGAAGATAACACAATAAACTAGAGTACACACCATGTACACTAATGTGAGCACAACTCCAAGATAAATAAGAGAGATGAGTTACACAATAACTCCTTAAATAATAGGAGAACCTCCTCCAAATACCACAATACATTCATACATCCAAATCACATGTTCCTCAATAATGACTACATGCTCTCTATATATACCTATTCACACATTGCAAATGTCACCCCTTTATTAGGATGACCACTATTACATATATATGTACCCATTACATTCACATTTAACCCCATATATGCCTCCCGTTGGGGTCATACCACAAAGAAAAGAGTCCAATGTGTGAGTGTAAGTGGAATAGAGTCCCATTTATAGCGCAAAAACAAAATTGACCTCAAGTCCTCCAGAGACCTAAGAAAAAAACCCAACCAACCCCTTGATAAAAGGAAGATTTTGGAATATACCTAATACAAGGAGCTCATGCATCCTTCAACCATAACCTCAATGATGCTCCTCTCACTTTTCGACTATGGAAATGATACATAGGATCTTGAGGCCAATCCTAAAATATCATGCATTTTGATATCGTCACCCAAAACAATTTTGACAAGGGAATTCCTCTGATTTATGCACTTATTTTTTTCCCTTCTACCCACAACCTTGTCACTACTACCACCATCCACCTTCAAACCCAAATCCAAATCCTCGATACCCAAATAACCGCTCCTTAGTTAATCCTATGCCCTATACTTCTCATCCAACCTATTATCAACCCTTGTTACCTCAACCCTTCTTTCCCCTAGATCAAACTTTTGCACTTTACTAATCATTGGATCTATTGAATCTATCACTACAAGCTCCCCTATTGATGAGGGAAACATATCTTGGGATACACCATTGGATAATAGACCCACCTCCCTAGCATTTACAACCAATCTATCCCACATACAACTAGATCTATGAGAAACAACCAACTCAACACATGTAAATTGCCAAAAACAAACTTGACCAAACCTCAAACCAACATCTTGTGAAGCTACTACAACAACAAAAATACCTTCACCTTTCTACGAAACAGATTCTGAAACCCTAGCCTC
>ML845643.1:18354-28830 GCA_009831015.1 Picea engelmannii | reverse complement strand
CATTTATTTCCACCAACACATTTTTTTTTGTAAAATAAATCATCATCTTCTCTTTCACATAGAATTTCAGATATAAAAACACAGAATGTGGAAGGAGGAGGTGAACCTGGCCATAAAGTTTTACCAAAATCCAAAAAAGTGTCCTAATGCAACTCAAATTCCACATGATAACGACAACAACAAGTGTCACGAACAATGATGGGTCTAACAAACCATGGTTTTTGTTGCACAAATGTATTGATGAAAATTTTAACTTCTTTGTGCTCTTCTTTGAACTTATTGAACAATTCTATTTGTGTCATTGGAAATATATGTTTTGGATGTTCCTCATATTGTTTTTGTGTTATTCTTCATCATAACACATCCCTTGTATGTGGTGAAACACGAGATTATTCCAACCAACAATTACGGGCCAATTCATTAACATTTTCTGCAAGTCTATCTTTGTAGGGTTGTCTAGAAATCACTATCCAACAAGCCAATTCATCATTTACATCTATTTGCAATCAAAATTTTCTATGTTTGCGCAAATTTTTTCTTGACGTTCTCATCATTTTTTCCATGTGTCGTGTCAAATGATCTTTTATATTGCTAGTTGAAACAACTATTGTATGTATCACTCTACGTGCAACACAGACATCTTCTTTTCAAGATTTTCCAAACCTTTTAATACACTAGTTTTATTGTTAAAGACATTCTATTTCACCTTTGTATCATTTGTCGACTTTTGAATACCCAATAATGATATAGCTTCTTTTAACTTTCTTGACTTCATTAGACAAAGTAAAAGTTGAGCTTGTACTTTTACTGATTCATCTTTGAAAAAAATATTATACATATTCTTAGTTCAATATCTTATATAATGCTTAGTTTTTTTCTTCCCAAATTTGTCAGTATCAACATTTTCTAATATTTCATCATCAATGTTGATAGATTCTCCTGTATATTTCAATTTAAAGTTTATATTAAAAAACATAACCCTAACACAAATTCACTAAACTATATATACTTGAGTGTTCATCTTGTATTATCTAAATTTATGTATATACCTATAGGTGATTCGTCTTCTTCTTCAATTTCAGTTTCAACGTCATCTGCTTCAATTTCAGTTTCAACATCTTCTTCGACATTATGAGACAAATTTATTTATGTTTTTTTGAAAAACATCAAATTGTAATTACAATCAATTATATTATTTATAATATTTTAAATTTGAATTCTATACTTTGAATTATGTACTTTCTGAATACAGTCCCAATGTGTGTCGTGTTCTCGATCATCATATGTGCATGCATACCTGGTTGAACTTCTTCTTGTTGAAAATATCTATTGACATTATCATCATTTCTTTCTTCCATATTTTCACATTCTCGTTTCTTTCTCCAATAATTCTCTTTCCTTTGTTCGTTTTGGCGAGTATCATCTCGAGTGCGATCAAATTTTCTCTTGCGCAAACTTTTGTTTCCCATGACTTTTATAGTTATATGTAAAAGATATGTTCAACAAAAAATTCACCTTGAAAAAATGCTCAACATTTATCTTTCAACATATAAATTGTTATTCCAATAAAAACTTGAACAAACATCAATTACCTTATTCAATAAAAACCAAAAACATGATTCAAAACTTTGTTTAGGTGCTCTAGAAAACCATCATGTATCGATATCAATCCTTCGATTAAGCCCATGGAACAAAGGGAAAAAATAAATAAAGAAAAGAATACAGTTGCAATTAGTAATATAAATGCTTTGAAATCCATATCCCTGAGCTCATATTTGTCCATCCATCCGATGAATTGTGTTAAATGTGTTCGGTTTAAAGCATATTTATACGATTTGGTGTGAAATGAAATGATACAATGTGTCTTCATTTTTTCTGACCGACAAAATTTGCTCAACATGCTTTCGGCTGAAAGAAGGTTTTTTCAGCCGAAAACCTTGAAAATTGTTCTCTTTTGATGGTTTCTGTTAAAAATTAGTCTTTCGGACGAAATAATATTTTTTCGACCTAAAACATGAAATTGGGACTGAAAACAAAAACCAAAGAATTTCCCCAAGCTTACCTGAACTTCGGAGGTTGTGGACTCCTGTAAATACTGAGAATTTGGTTTCGAAAATGACACCATCATTTCCAAAATTGAATCTATTTTCAATTCCTATAATTTTTTTTCATTTTCATTATTTTTATCTAATTTTATTTAATTTAAAAAAAAAATCATTGCATAATATTTTCAGCAGACATTATGATTCAATGAAATGAAATATCGACATCTCTAAAAATATACAGTGAAAAATTTAGAAAAAATTATATTCATAATCCTTAAACTGTTATTTTCAAAAGGGTGTATTTAGATTTTACTTTTAAGTAAAAATTAAGATAGATACAAGGTGTAGAAAAACATGTGTTTAAAATATGCAACATTTTCATCTTGGTCAACTTCAAAAAATTCTAGAAATTATAATATTCATCAGTTAGATTCAAAATTATAGTCATAATAAAATAGAGTCTCTGTAGATTGTTGCAGTATATTTCGTTTCTTAAAAGCATAACTTTAATAATAGATATATCATTGTGGGAAAACATAACTCATTATCATTCCTTTCATATTTGAGGAACATACTGTTAAACAATTGTCAAATTGACATATCAAATCTTGATAAAAAAAAATTGAAAAATAGTCATTGAAAAGATAATAAAATTCTTCACAAGTTTTGTTTTTACTATAAAGTGAAATTCTAAATAAATAAATGAATACTTTTTTATGTCGAAAGTTGAAGAACTTATGAAAATACAGTTGTTTTTCTCATAAAACAAGCAAAAGTGTTACCCATCTTCATGATTTCATCCAGATGTGTGGTCTTAGTAGATTGAACCATGTTCAAAGATTATGCACATGCTATTGAGTTAATTTTGGGTAGTTATCCACTCAATGTAGAAATCCCTTAGTTTATAGTACAATTAGGTCCCTTTATGTAACTTTAGGTGACCATAAAGTATTTCACAGTTATGTATTTAGTTCAACCATGTCCACAACCACCCAACAATTTGTCCTTAAATCTCTCAAATGATCCAACTATATAATATAACATTTGCACAGTTCATATGTTATATAATATAACATTATCCAATATGTGATCAGATAAAAGTGCACCACTTAGTAAAGAAAGATTTCTTATGTGCCAAGATTAAAGGCATAACAAGTTGTTGTACAGTAAACAATGAATCCCATCCTACCATCATATATTATACACTATAACAAGTAAACTATGGAAAATATATTTGAAAATATGGAAAATATATTGAATGATCTTCAAAACAAAACATCCTAGAAAAACATTTTCTAGATCACAAAGATAATGTAAGAATGCCACCTAAACTACTCAATTGGCATGATTGTAGACATTACCATTTGGAACCATTAATTTTGTGACAATTAATACTCACTCAATTACATCTTCTTCAAAATGTATACACCATTAAAACTCACATTACTATTTGTAGAAATAGGCTTCATTACCCCATAAATTTTGTGACAATTAACAATCACTCAATTGCATCTTCTTCAAAATATATATCTCATTAAAACTCACATTACTATGTTTACAATAGTTTATTATGCACTTACATTTGAAATTATTGTCATGATTGCTCTCAATCAACGTGAATTTCCACCTTATATGACTATATTTTATCTAGATTTCTAACTCCAACTAAGCCTCACAAATATTACATTTGCTCCACCTCATCTTAATTTATATTAGGAATACGAACAACCCTCAAACCCATCCCATGTAACATAACAATAAAGGAATTAGTATAAAAACTCAATGACATTTAAACAATGCTAATGGGAAGTTTAAAGCAATGACATGTAATCCATGTTCATGCAAGACCTTCACCTTGTCGTGATTAAAACATGTTGATCTTATTAGTGGGTGTGTGAGGTTATGAATATTAATCTCTTTGTTTTGGGGATTCTAATGCATTTCATTATATGTGGTCTTTGTGGATCCAACCATAAGGAACTTTTAAGGAATCTTAAAGAAATGTTCTAATACATTTTTTTAGTGGATGCAACCATAGGGATCTTTTAATGAATCCCCTTGCTTGTTGTTTTTTTTGAATTGATTTCCCTTGGGGAATCCAAATTTTGATTTCAATGACTTTTATGTGTGGGTTTTATTGATTATTATGAAAATATTGTGGTTTTATCTTCTGTCTCTTATCCCTTTAGTCATTAGTTTGTGCCTGAGCAGTCAGTCAGGAGCCAAATCGATGGTAGTCACTTCGGTGTTTAAAGACCTATAGATTCAAATGCCTTTCTTTTCTGTGCATGGATGATGAGTGAAGCATAATAATTTTCCCTGTTGTCTATCCCTTACTTATCTTTGAGTTGATTGATTCATGGTTGAATGTTTATTCTTTGCACCTTCTTATGAATAAGTACCTATGTGGCTCGATTGATTAGAACTTCGATTTCTCTCTGCGTTTTTAATTGCTTGAACTTGGGTACATCTCTGTATTTTTATTGATAAAATCTACATTGTGGATATATATTGAGGAAATATGTCGACATGGGATTCTCCAAACATTCCTCGCAAATTTTCTAGGTTATCCCAAGAAGGAAGGACAAAAACTCCTTTGACTGAGACTCTGAGTGACCAAGAACAATCTCACCAGAAGATATATTCAAACGAGTCTGTGAATAGATCAACTGCAGAACCTACTCAAACAAGTGGTATGGATGGAACCTTCTTAGATAGGTTGCGCATTGATACTCCTACACCTGAGAATGTAGGGAATACCTTAGGACAATAGAATATTACTGGTAATTTTCTTTAATTTTGTTGTATTTTTGTGTATTTAAATTTATCTGAAGTTAAATGTTGTAATTATTTTCAAATGTTTGTGTAGACAATGAGTTTAGAGCAAGGGATGACAATTAAAGAGAGAGTGTTTGTCACGAAGATTCAAATGTCGGTGCAGAGGGTGAATGTAGCACACCTTTTCAGCTACCATGGCTTAATTGCTCTTAAAAGGAAACTTTAAGAGCACTTGGTACATAACTCATACAGGTATTATATAATCCACATGCATTCAAACAAAAAACACATTCTAACAGAGTATTCATATGAGTTACTATCATAATTAACAATCAATAGCGTTTCATACTAATTCATATACACAACGGAAATCATGATAACATAAGCAGTAGAGTCATGCAAAACATGATTAAAACATAATCATGTACTTATCTTTGAAACAGTGGCAGTTCCACCAACCAAGTGCAGGCCTTCCACGAACCTCCCAGCCATAGACCGCACTGCTCATCAGCTCAACAGTGGGTCACCCCCGAGCTGGGACTAAGATCCACCCCAAGACAAGGAATACTAGGATAGGCCGAGGTTATAGGGAAACAACACATAGCCACAATGATGGAATTCTCTCCCAGGAACCTCTCACGCTCACTGCCCACAGACCCTCATTTCCCACATGCCTGTTCAAAAATGGTGGATGGTCTCACAGATATGGCTACGAACAAGGCTCCACGCATAGGCTCGACGCTCAGACAGAGGATGTTTCAGATTTTCAGAATCAACACACAGGGCCAAACACTACACATCCATCACAATCAATAGGAATCTAGACATAAACACCCTAGGGCATCAACAACAGGTGCCACAGCATAACCAGGCTTATCAAGGACTGGACACTTCCATTTCCTCAATCCGACAACACGGGATAGACCCACGCTCTGGTTCTTAGGGATGTGTGACAAGTTGTCCATGCAGGGGTCGACTCAAACTTAATGGTTCACAACCGAAAGGTTGTCCAACCTTCTAGAAGCAAATACAAACACCGTCCTTTTGGTTCAGAGTGCACGAGGGTATCTCTTGCAGAGGTCAAACGGGTTCACGTTCCGATGGTCGGGTAGAATGGAGGAGGAACCCCCTAGAACGACTCGTCTCAGCCTTTTATTGCATGCGCCAGGGTTGACACTTGTCACCCATGCGACTACATGCATTCCTCCCACCATTTGGAAAATCACATGTCCTTCCCAAAGGACTTAGGTTAAAACATATAATTCACATATCTTTTGGAATAATATTAAAATATTATTCCCAAGTCTTAAGCCCCTAGGATTAGCCCCTAGGCTCAACACTTAGCCCCTAATCCCACCTTCCAGCCCCTAATCCCTTGCCCACTCTGTGGATGCTTAGTCCCCCTTCACTCATTCATCGTGGTCGATCTGAAAATGGTGGCGTTTATATTTTATTAATTGTTCTGTGTGATTACATATACAACAACAGGCCCCTCGCCTTCAATACTCAGGCTCCCTGGCCTAACAAACCCATAAGCCTCCAGCTTATAAAAACTTGGCTCACCAACCTATAAAACATAATTACAATTCATTTCATAACATGGTTTACAATGGGGCTCGTCCTTGGGGACACTATAGTGAAGGTGGATTTAGGAGGCTGCGTTATCAAGAAACAGAAGATTACACACCTACGTCCACCTATCCTTTAGATGTTGGTGATGAAATTCCCTGGGAAGAGATTATTGAAGCAATGACGCTTGAGCGATACTTAAGTATTACAAGGAGGTTGGAAAATGATTTGATGGTCTTGGAAATCCCTTAGGAGAGTAAACAAAGCTTGCAAATTGTTTTGCATTCATTGGAAAACTTTATGGATGCATATCAGAATATGGGGCCAACCACTGACATTTTTGTTGATCTAATTAGGTGGCCAAAGTCAGAGGTGATGGGCACTGATAAATGGGAGGCAGTAAAAAATACAGTTTCAAAAGAAGACACCATTTCGATGTTCAATATCAAAGAGGGCCCAAAGTGGAAGATGTTGAAAGTGCAATATTTTAATCACCTTGACATTGCAGGACATATGTATAACAGATTTTTGGTGGAATATGAGATTGCCGTGGAATGATGAGGTTCCACACTATTTTGCAATACACTTTTTTACAGAGTTTTTCTTGCACATGCACCCTGATTATACTAGTCTACAGTCCAAATATTATGGGACTGATAAATGACGTACATATGCTCACAAATGGGCATATCGAAGTGCAACATTGTCGAGGCCTCCACAATATTTAGTACCTCGCCCAACAGGGGCATTTGCTTCACATTCAGAGTTGCAGGTTACATCAGAAGTTGACAAAGAGGCTAGGAATGAAATCGGAGAAAATTTGGAAGCGATTTTTTATGGTGTTTATGTTGGCATGAACCATCAGCGAGCGGAAGCCAATTCTCGGGCTACATTGTTTATAAAACAGATGCGGATTTAGATACAATGTCAGTAGAATATGTTTTGGAGTATGCAAAATTTTGTCGAGATGGTTGGAAGAAGGTCATTTAGAATGATGACCCAAACCACAAATTGATATGTGTTCTAGTTAGGAAATTTTTGACGCATTTTATGATAGTTTACTTCTAATTCTAGATTTAGATATTATTGTATCTATAGAAATAATCATTGTTATTGCCATTAATTTCAGTTTGGAGGTATGTTAAATGAATTTCTAGTAAGTAGGGGACTTGATTCCACAAGCTTAAATTTGGATGGGTTGAATCAGATATGTGTTTTCTAATAGTTGTTCAATCTCCACTCTTTTGAATAAGAGATCAACAACATTTATAATTTTGTAAAATTGTGAACACATTGAATCCTACATTTAGTTCTTAGTTGTGTTGTTCACGGATCCCTATTACATCTCCTACTGCTTGGGCAAGCTTGTCTCAGTTATCATTGGGAGAGTTTGAAAAGGGTGGGATGGGAGTTCATAGGTATCATTTAATGTCTTAAAATCATTGAAATTTAATGTGTTATAATCATTTAAATTTATTTTTTCAAATTTTCAAATTTGAAATGTGTTATATAGGCTAATGTGGAGAAGAGAGTACCTGAGAGTGTGCTTGGGATGAAGACTTGGATTGTGGAGGAAGCACCCAGATTTGGGAATGATGTGTTCATTCAGGATGATTCATAAATGCATGTTTTTTACTTTTATCAAATTTTTGTTTTCTCAAATTTTTAGTTTAGTCTTTCAACGTTTTGATCAATTATTTTAAAATATATATAATCCCTAGATAAGTTTATCATTGTCTTAAATAGTGTACATTTAAAATGATTTAAGGTTAGATCATGATTAAGATCTAATTTTGAACTTGAACATTTGAATATTCGAGAACAAACTCTATCCGACATCAGAAAAAAGAAAGTTTCTAAAATTTCTTCGATTGCATTCCTTGTTTTTTTGTCCAAGAATGGCGTAGTATGGACATTTGTGTTTTCTACATACAACGAAGTGAATTCCTTCTTGCTAGGGTATTGTCAAAATCTTAACTAAATTAGTTATTAATCACAAAAACCAACATCCAACTAGATTTACAAATAAGCTCACACATCATTTCAAAGAGCATTTCATTATATCTAATATGAATACATCCCATTTAAATGGTTTTTGAAGAATGACTTGATATACATGTGCAGATTTGTGTTTTCTTCATGTACATGCAAGATTATATGAGAACGTCTATTCCACTTCAGAAAGAGGAGATAAGTAATTTTTGGAAGAATGGTTTTTAAAATGAAGATTTGTGAACTTTTTTAGATAATAATTAGTTTTTTGGAAGAATGACTTAAAATGAAGATATATGAGCCCTTTAGTTTGAAAGGGCATCGTGGAATTTGATTATATGACCACTGCAGAAGAAAAAAGAAGCATTTAACTGCTGAGGAGATTAGTATTTTATTGTTCTATAAATATGATGAAATAACATCACCTGGGATGAGAATTTCTAAGGATTTGAGACCTTATCCGCAAGGAGAATTTCACCTAAAGGATTTGAGACTTTATCTACAAGGCGATAAGTATTTCATTGGAAGATTGACTTAATATTGAGATTTGTGAATTTTCTTCATACACAGTTCTATATTAATTTTCAGATTATTATCTAACTCTAACTCACAATTTGTTTTACCAAGAACACAATAACATTAGCTGGGATGAGAATTTTACCTGAAGGATTTGAGACCTTATCCAAAAGGAGAATTTCACCTAAAGGATTTGAGAATTTATCCACAAGGAGATAAGTATTTCATTGGAAGAATGACTTAATATGGAGATTTGTGAATTTATTCATACACAGTTCTATATTTATTTTCAGATTATTATCTAACTATAACTCAGAATTTTTTTTACCAACATATTTTTTCTCTTTAATTTTTTTTAAGTTTTTAGATAAGATTTACAAATTCTTTAAATCATGTACTCTTAATTGGAGAGTAACTATCTTAAATCTGTTTAACTGTGGTTGGGTATGTTATTATTTCTTATTGTTTATTGTTTATTTAGTTACAATATGTATGCTAATATGCATTATTTGTTTTCTTATTATTGTTTTTTATTGTTACACATGTCTAAATTATATTTAGTGGAAAATATATTTACAATATATTTTGTGGGAAAGATTATGTTGGAGGAAGAGACTTAACTCTTTTGGTATGTATGTCAATTTTGTTTTAATCAGAATTTTTGAATTCTGTATTATTTCACATGTTTGAATTGTAAATTTTTAATTTTTGAATTCTGTTTTTTTTGCAGGTATGAAGTGATCTATCTTAAAGCGATGGCTTAGAGTCCAAAATTTTGGAGTTAAATGTCAATTTAAAATATATATAATTTAAAATATCAATTTATTGTCTCATATTTGATTTCTCAAAGTTGATGGAAAAAAAGTAGCAAAGTTAATTAGTAATGAACTAATGTTTTGTATATTCTCTTTTTTACAATGCATTAAATTAAGTATCAAACTCTTAAATACTTTTCTGCTATGTATTAATTTAAATGTTTCATTTTATATTCACTGTGGATTGTCAAAAATATGATTCTATTGACATATCATCAAATAATTTTGGCAGAATAATTTTAGCAGAATAATTTTATATTAAAATATTTTTTTTTTCTAGTTACTAATGACTCTGTTGGTTACATGGATGCACTCAACCAATAAAAAAAATAAAGGAAAAAGAGACATATGAGATCTGATAAATAAAATGGTTACATAGCTGCACTTAACTAATAAAAAAATTAAAGGAAAGATAGGCATATGAGATCATAGATGCACTTAACTAATAAAAAATCTAAAGGAAAAACTAAATGAAAGATAAGCATATGAGATCTGTTAAATAAATTGGTTACATAGATGCACTTAACTAATAAACAAAAACTTTAGGAAAGATAGGCATATGAGATCCGTTAAATAAATTGGTTACGTAGATTCACTTAACTAATAAAAAAAACTAAAGGAAAAACTAAAGGAAAGATAGACATATGAGATCATAGATCTGCACTTAACAAATAAAAAAACTAAAGGAAAAACTAAATGAAAGATAGACATATGAGATCTGTTAAATAAATTGGTTATATATATGCACTTAATTAATAAAA
>ML845643.1:3734-15830 GCA_009831015.1 Picea engelmannii | reverse complement strand
TAGCTCAGCCTTTGAGGCGAGCTGAGGAGCTAGGACTTTCTGGTTGTGTGTGGCCCCTTTGCGGCTCGGGGGGCTGAGGGGGAAGAAGAGTACCCCTAGCGTTTGGCTGGGAGGTACCGGTGGGCTCATTAAGGTCGGCAAGTCGGAGTAGGAGCAGCTTGGAGCAGGAGCGGCAGGAGCACGGATTCTTTGCGGCAAGCAAAAGGGCTACGGTATGATCTCTGTCTTAGTAGAGTAGAATGTGATATGATTTGGTTAACAGATGCAATGGATGGAATGGATGAGTTAATTTATTTACTCTTGTAGATGTAACTGGGTAACTGTTGTTTATTTAAAACCCTGCATAGTGATAGTAACCATGTTTCCATTTTTCACCGGAAAACTTGTCCTGGCACTCCTCTTAGGTTCCCTGTGTTTTGTTTAAACTCCCTGCGTTTTACAACGGAATTCCTCTGCGTTGTGTAAAAATCCTTGCTTTTCTTGAGAAATTATTCTGCGTTCGGGTTTTATTTCTGAACGTTCTTAAGGTGGCGGGCGTTTTAACCCTTAGGAAATTTCCCGGACTTGAACTGCCTTATGCAATCCTTATCGATGCTGTAGTGAGGCAGGATCCCAGCCTTGTTGAGTAAGTCAAACCCTAGTTGCATAAGGTTAAGTATATCATCATTTTTTCCTTAGAGTGTAATAGCGGAAGTCGGAAGGAGTCCTGAATCGCCCACAGGTTTCACCATTGTACCGTGAACTCAGCATCCTTGGCATTATGCGGGTAATCTCTCACAAAACTCCCGAAACAAAACCAACTCCTCCTCCAGATTATCTGCTCAAACCTCCTTTATCATCAGGTTATCGCCTTGGGGTTGAATCGACGTCTTTTGGTTAAGGCTGTCTTCAAGGGTGGAATGGACGCGTCAAGGTCCCAACCCAAATGCAAAGAGACTGCCAAGCTCGCAGCACTCTCAGTTTCAGTTACAAGCGCGCGTCATTAGTCCTCCGATTCCCTATCTTTTGGACGAAGAATCAATAGCGCGTCAATATCTTTTGGATGAAGAATCAATAGCGCGCCAATATCTTTTGGATGAAGAATCAATGATAATTTATTTTTATTTAAATTTAATACAATTTGTTATAACCTACCTTATTATCGAAAATATGCTCAAGGGCTTATGTACTAAATTATGATATCAAAATCTTATGTACTAAATTATGATATCTATTTTTTTATTTCAAGTAGAGTTATGAGTAATGTATGTATTAGTTAATCAAGGCAACGGGCACTAATCCTTCTCGACGTCTCCTTAGACGAGACTTCCGTCCAGGGTTTGGAGGAGTTTTCGTTCCAGCATCTTCCTGGAACCGTGCCTCTCCTCGGCCCGCGTTTAGTTCCTTTCCCACACGCCCAGCTAAACAGCAACGCACTTATTCCTGTTTTCGAAACCCTTGTGCACACCGAGGTCTTCTAGTGCCCGGTTCCCAACCTCATCGTGAGCAAATGTTTGGATATTAAATTGCAAACGGCGGGGATGGCTGCTTGCGGCGTGATTTGGGCCAGCGCGCTTCAATAGCCCTCCGATTCCCTGCACGTGCCCGTATCTGCTGTTTTTCCAGCTGCCTTCCCTCCTTTGATTGGCGAATGGTTAGAGCCAGCTAACCTTCCTTTGGTCGAGCCTGATTTGAATAATGTAAAGTGTGCCTTGTCATTTATGGCAGCGCCTAGCATTCACAATGCTTGGGGTAATGCAAAGTTTAATTTCGAGTAATGTAAACTGTAATATTTAGTAAGATTATTGTAATGGGTCCAGATTATAATGTTGGGTCCAGATGGTAGGTTTTTGATGCCCGGAATGGTGACAGGTTAGACGCCCTGAGGCAGGTCGGTTATCATAAGTAGTAACGTTATTAATTGGCGGATTATAGGCACAGCTTTATTATCCTTTCGAGATTTTCAATCTTCCTTACGTGGATTAATGAGGTATTAAATGCGCCCCAGGTAGATCTGATTTTTGCACAGCTTTATTGTCTTAGGGTTTCCATTTCTTCATGGCGTTGACTATGATGTATTGATGCCCTCAATTAAATTGATTATAGCACAGCTTATTTATCCTTTAGGGCTTTACCTGCGTGGCATTGATAGCTGCAGCGTGGAGATTTTAATGAAAACGTTAATGCGCAATGATAGCAACTGTTAAATGTAATGGAAAAATTTAATATAGTAATATTATCAACTGACTGTTCATGTCGATAGGACTTTGTTAACTTTTAATTTGAAATTTTGTTATCTTTTAATTTGAAATTTTGTTATCTTTTAATTTAAAATTTTGTTATCTTTTAATTGAATAAATTAAGGATATGTCGATAGGACTTTGTTATCTTTTAATTGAAATTGTTATCTTTTAATTGAAATTTTGTTATCTTTTAATTTGAAATTTTGTTATCTCTTAATTGAATTAATTAAGGATATGTCGATAGGACTTTGCAATGACGATTAATTATGTAGTCGTAATAGTATTATATACTCATGGAATGTTAATATTGCTAAATGACGGTTAGTTTCAATGTTGTTATTGACTTTAGTTGAAGCAATGGTAAGTGATAGATAGGACACAATAGTACTGGTTTTAGTTGAATGTTAACAATGGAAGATGTGCAATGGCAATTAATTATGAAATCGTAATAGTAATATATATAATGGAATGTTAATATTGCTAAATGAATGTTAGTTGCCATGTTGTTATTGATTTAGGTGGAAGCAATGGTAAGTGATAGTTAGGACACAATAGTACTGTTATTAGTTGAATGTTAACAATGGAAGATGTGCAAATGGCAATTAATTATGAAATCGTAATAGTAATATATATAATGGAATGTTAATATTGCTAAATGAATGTTAGTTGCCATGTTGTTATTGATTTAGGTGGAAGCAATGGTAAGTGATAGTTAGGACACAATAGTATTGTTATTAATTGAATGTTAACTTTGGAACAGTTGCAGATGACAATTAATTATGAAATCGTAATAGTAATAGTACTAATGGAATGTTAATATGGTTAATGAATGATATTGCAATGCTATTTGTTGTTAGGTTACTAGAATTGTCTGGTAATAAACGGGTAGGAAGTGCAAGTCAAGGAGGAGAGTGTAATGTCGAGGTTTACCTTTAGGGTATGGGGTCGTTACTCGTTATGGCCTTCATTAGAGGAACGCAGTGCGTCACGCTTATTGTTGTCCCTGGTCCTGTAAGTACTTGGTGGTTGTGTTGGGTAGTCTGCCGTGTCGGTCGGGATATAGAATCTTCTAGCAGCTTAGTATGTATGTCTGTGTGTAACCCGGTGAAGTGAATCCGGTGCCGTATCAAGAGTCTCGGGCTGTTTAAAGGCACAGTTCCACTCTTGCGACACCTTCGGAGCCGTATCAGTAGTCTCGGGCTGTTTAAAGGCACAGTTCCACTACTGCGACTCTACTGACGGATTCCTTCAAGTCGGTGACAGTACTGTGCCTAACCCCTGGTGTCTGTCTCTGTCTATCGCCAATAGTTKCCCGCCTCCTGTTCAGGGGCGTTTTGCTTCTTGTTGTCATTATGATGGTCGGGTCGTCTTGATTGTATTCGTCTGACTTGCGTCCTGTTGGTTCGAGTGTTGACCTAGAGTCGAGGGGGTTGTCTCTTCTACACACGCGCACACACTTTAACAAAAAAAAATTCACCGGTTGACTGTGTAGTTGTCCTTGGCATGGAGGGTCGTTACATTTTTAAGAATGATCTGGATTTTTTTATACATATCCTTTTTATAAATATCCTATTTGAAAATATGGTTGAAAATAGTCAAAACAAGTCATCAAATTCTTGAATGTACTTTCAATGAAAAATAAAAAAATTATGGAATGTACATGTGCCACTTGTTTAAAAACATCATAATGGTATTCCATCTTCAATTATTCGTTCATGATCGACTTTGGACATTTTTCATTTTCTAACTTTTTATTTATTTATTGAACTTCTATTAACTTTATGTGCACTGCACATACCAAATGACTATATTGACAATTTGTGACATCTGATTGATAGTCTTGAAAGTGAACATGAATATCAGTTTGATGGGTTTCTTGAAAAAAATATCATTTCAATACAATGAATCATTTCGTATATAAAACTATTATCATCAAAATCTTCTAATATTGATCCGAAATCGGATCCAGGGCTTGAAAAATAATAAAAAATAAAAGTGCTCAAAATCCGACAAAACCAACGCCATTGCGTCCGTCTCATCTTTCCGATTCAGGCAGTATATTTACTTTATCAAACGGGTTTCGTACGCGAAAGTTATCACATTTTGATCAGAAGCCCAAACAGGTAAAAAGTCAAAGGTCAACTGGTCAAAATGTCAATGCTGATGACATCAGCATGCTGACTGTGCAGAAGATGACATGGCCCTCTTTGGATGATGGTGATTGGGTAGGTTCGCTGACAAGGGAGACATGTGGCAGGCAACTGGACCAGTCAATAACTGACAAGTGGCATTAATCCGGCAAATGGGGAGATGCTACGTGGCCCAGTCATGGGCAGCCACGTGGCACCCAGTCATCAGTTGAAGTGGTATATTAAAAAAATTGTTTTGGGGTCCATGGGATTTGAACCCATGACCACCACTAAACCCAACACCTTAAGAAATGGTCTTTGCCAATACACCAAATTATTTCTTATGTTGTAAAACCCACATTATAACATATATTGCAAAGTATTGTATGGAGAGGGGCTAGCGCTTAGCCCTTTGGGCTAGCACTTGGCCATATGAACCCATATGACCCTGTCAAGGGGGTGCGCGCTGGGCAAGAGGGGGCTTATGCCCAAATCTAACTATAAAGTGGGTTTTATAACCAATTTTGGGTTTTAATGGTAATTAAGCCTATTTTTAATGGTTTTTGGAAGTTATTGGGTAGTTTTGGAGCCTAATTTTTGGGAGGAAGTTGGAGATGAGTAACCAACTTTCCCAGCTATATAAACAAGGAATGTTTGAGGCCATAAGGGGCATTCAGAGCAGAATTATGCTGAGGAGAAGCCAAGCCAAAGCCATTTTGAGGCAGAGAAGCTTTTGAGGAGGAGACGCTGTCGGAGCATTTCTGGGAGCTTCGGACATCCGTTTTGCGTGCTATTTTCTTTGCATGGTTCTAGAGATATAGAAGAACATGACCAGATCAGTCTTGTATCCATTTGGCATTGCATTGATGTACTTTTGATCTTTTGAACAGAAATAAAGAAGCCTCCCCCACAGAGAAAAGGCCCAGAGACGTAGACAAAGTTGTGACGAACTTCGTTATCAATCTACGTGTTATGGTTTGTTGTCTATTATTTCATTTTAGATCTGCATATGTGTATATGGCTGTCATAATTCCTCTTCTTTCCTCATTATTCACTAATTTTTCTCAAATGGTTAATTAACGCATGCAAAATTAAAACTCAACCATAAGTCATTAAAAGATCCTACAGATCATTTTGTGACACCATTTTGTTGGGGTGTGTATTGCATGGTAAATTGCATGTAGATACCATGAACTTTACAAAATATCTGAAGTTATCTTGACATGTATTCTCCTCCTATGTTCATTCTTAGACACTTGATGTAAAAACCACTATGTTTCTCCACAAGTGATTTAAATTACTAAAAAGAACCCAATGCATCAGATTTATGCTTTAGGAAATAAATCCATGTCTTTCTTGAGAAATCATCAATGAGTGTTAGAAAGTAAGTACTGCCTCCTATTGATGAAGTTTGCATTGGTCCAAAAATTTCTGAGTGTATTATTTCTAATGGATATTTTTCTCTGTAAGACTTTCCAACTAGAAATGATTCTTTGTGTTTCTTGCCAAATATGCAGCCTTCACATATCCTTTTTGGTTTTTCAATCAATGGAAAATATTTTACCATATCCTTTGTCTGTAGCAACTTCAAACCTCCAAAGTTCAAATTTCCAAATATGAAATGCCATAACTAGGAATCATCTTGTATTTCAGATTGGAATGTTGCCTTTATCTTTGTGCCATTTTCTCCTTTCTTGATACTTCACGCATTATTTCCTTCATTAGAACTATGCACATTATTTCATGTTAATGTTTAAGCTATTATTATAATTCTTTGCATTTCAATAAATAACAATAGCATAAGATAGGATCACTAATAAATACACAATCACAAGAGACACATCATTTATCCTGGGAAACCCTCATGTGGAAGAAAAGCCATCAAAACTTCCTTATTATAGATAGCCAATACGATGCCAAGAGATAACCCAAAAAAATACATAAAGTCCTCTCCCAAAGATGCGCCTCTCTCTCTCTCTCTCTTCTCTAACTACAACTCTAAAGCTTGTCTCTTAATGAACAAGTGAGTGTGTGTCTAAGTGAGGCGCTAGCCTCCTTATTTATACAAATATGGCATGTGTGAAACTGTCTTTTCACTAGCAGGGCCAACTTCTTCTTATAGGTGGTTATAACCACCTTTATTATACTCTTGGGCCTCTTTGATATATTATGGGGCTGACTTCTTCTTTTTCCTATTACAATTACATTATGACCAATTCACAAAAGGGGATTTGGTCTTTTACAATAGCCAGCATGATCAATCCACAATGGGGATTGATCCAATGAATAATATATAAAATAATAATCATAATACACTTTGCAGTTACATTAGTTCAACACTCCCCCTTAACAACAAGGGTATTCTTCAACAACATCAGGCGAGAGAGAGGAATCCATCATCAACAACATCAGGAGGACAACACCATCAATATCATCTTGGAACACTGACTGGCATATCTATAAATCATCGGAATTTTTCCTTATCGAAAACCTCGTCATTCTCAAAGGAATGAAATCATCATCTGCATCAATATGGATTAGTATAAACCTAATACATCATCATCATAGCATGAGGATGGCTCATCATCATAATACTGGACTGGCTTTACATCACAGTTGTAAGTCTAGAAGTATAGTACTTGTCTTGCTTTACGTCACAACTATCAAGATGGAAGCAAGATAATAGACTGGATTTACGTCACAACTATCAAGCCAGAAGCACGGTACTAGTCTCATCTCATCGTCTTGCTTTACGTCACAACAATCAAGCTAGAAGAAAGATACTAGATTCGCTTTATGTCACAACTATCAAGCTGGAAGAATAGTACTAGTCTCATCTCATTGTCTTGCTTTACGTCACAGAAATCAAGATGGAAGCAAGATACTAGACTAGCTTTATGTCACAACTATCAAGTCGGAAGCATAGTACTAGTCTCATCTCATCATCTTTCTTTACATCACAACAATCAAGATAGAAACAAGATATTAGACTAGCTTTACGTCATAGCTATCAAGCCAGAAGCACAGTACTAGTCTCATCTCATCGTCTTGCTTTACGTCATAGATATCAAGCTGGAAGCAATAAACTAGACTGGCTTTATGTCACAACTATCAAACTGGAAGCACAGTACTAGTCTCATCTCATCATCTTTCTTTACGCCACAACTATCAAGCTAGAAGCAAGATACTAGACTAGCTTTATGTCACAACTATTAAGCCGAAAGAACAGTACTAGTCTCATCTCATCGTCTTGCTTTACATCACAACTATCAAGATGGAAAAAATATACTAGACTGGCTTTACGTCACAACTATCAAGCCAGAAGCACAGTACTAGTCTCATCCCATCATCTTTCTTTATGTCACAGCTATCAAGTTGGAAGCAAGATACTAGACTGGATTTATGTCACAACTATCAACCTGGAAGCATAGTTCTAGTCACATCTCATCTCATCAATTCTCCCCCTTTCGAGGGATGTCCTTTCAGACTATACCAAGCTTCTCTCGAAAGTGCTCAAACTTTACATGAGATAGAGGCTTGGTCAACACATCAGCAACTTGTTCATCCATGCTAACGTACTGGAGATTTATGGTTCCTCTCTGCACCATGTCACGGATGTAATGATATCGGATCTCTATGTGCTTCAACCTATCATGGAATACAAGATTCTCTGTCATATTTATGCATCTCTGGTTGTCACATAGGATCATGGTTTCTTCAATCTCTAGGTCAAATAGACCGATCAACAAGTTTCGAAGCCATATACCTTCGCAACTAGAAGAACACACAGTAATGTATTCTTCTTCCGCTGTTTTGAGAGCAATGTTGTATTGCTTCCTACTCTGTCATGAGATCATAGCTGATCCCAAAATGAAATAACATCCTGAAGTGCTTTTTCTGTCAGAAACACTTCCATCCCAATCTGAATGAGTGTACCCACTCAATGTGAAATCATGATCTCCATCATAACTGAGACCACAATCTAATGTACCCTTAAGGTACCTCATCACACATTTTGCAGCCACTAGGTGAACATGTATGGGTTCTACTAGAAACTGACTCAAGGTGTTCACACAAAAATAAATATCTGGTCTGGTGTTCATTAGGTACATCAGCAATCCAATGATCTGTCTATACAGTATGGCATCAATCAATTATGAGAAAGTGTCGATCAACAACTTCAGCTTCATTTCCATGGGTGTATTCATGGTCTTGCACTCTAACATGTCGAATCTCTTCAAGATTTCGACTGCATAATTCCCTTGGTTAATTAAGATCCTCTCTAGACTCTGCCATACCTCAAGACCTAAGAAATAATGCATTAGGACAAGGTCTTTCATCTCAAATTATGAGGCGAGCCTCTTCTTACATTTAGTGATGAGATTTTCTTCTCCAGTTATGAATAATTCATCCACATACAACAATAATATCACTGGATAATCATTCATAACCTTGAAGTAGAGGTCATAATATGATTTACTCTTGGTAAAGCCCAAACACATCAAGAAAATGTCTATCCGGCCATACCAAGCTCTAGGAGCTTTCTTCAATCCGTACAAGGCATTCTTCAACTTACAAACATGAGACTTCATGTCTTCAACTTCAAATCCTTGAGGTTTCTCTATATACACTTCCTCTTCGATGACACCATTTAGGAAAGATTTCTTTATGCCCATATGGTGTAACTTCCACTTCATCTTAGCTGCAAGGGCTATCATGGTCCTGATCAAAGTGTATCTGGATACAAGAGTGAATGTCTCTTCATAGTCAATGGATTCTTTTTTTTTTTGGAAAAATCCATGAGTGACAAATATTTATTTATACTTCTCAATACTTCCATCGGCAACATGTTTTATTTTGAAGATCCATTTGGAAGATACCACATCCTTTCTCTTCGGTCTCAGAACTATTTCCCATACATCGTTCTTTAGTATGGATTGGTATTCTTCTATCATGGCATCTGCCCATTCCTTCTTCTGAATGGCTTCTTCAAAGAAAGTAGGCTCCTTCTCTAGGAGGTTACACATCAAAGCTGTATAACTGGAGAATGGCTTTGGTTTCTTCACTAGTCTCATGGTTCCTTCAGGAACACCATACTTCTCTCCATATTGAATAATCTCTCTTGCCCAAGCAGGCTTTCTCTTATGGAAGATCATCATTTGAGGAGGTTCTTGAAATTCTACTATGTCATGATCTTGTATAATTTATTCATTAGGGGAAGTTATGACTTCCCTCACCAGTTCTGCAGCTCTGGGAACCTCCCTCATTGATTCTACAATTCTGGGGATTACGGGTTCCTCTTCATATACTTCTTCAAGATGACATCTTCTCGATTTCTTGATCATTGCATCTTCATCAAATGTCAAATCCCTGCTGATCTCAATGTGATGGTGACCTGGCATATAGATTCTAAAGGCCTTGGATACCTCACAGTATCCCACAAATATTCCCTTCTTTTTTAAAGGTTCCAACTTGTTTCTCTTCTCTTTCAAAATATGTATAAAAACTGGGCAGCCAAATATTTTGAGATGGCCTACCTCTAGTTTCTTTCCGGTGAACATCTCTTCCAGGGTCTTGAACCCAAGTGCACTATGGGACAATCGGTTTTTCACATATATGACTGTCATTGCTGCTTCTACCCATAAGCACATAGGAAGATCTTGATCGTGGATCATGATCTTGATCGTGGATCGTTCTATTCTTCCTTTCAGCTACACCATTTTGTTGAGGATTATAGGGAGTAGTGAGTTCCCTATTGATCCCAACATATTTGCAAAAGTTCACAAACTCTTTTGAGGTGTATTCTCGTCCACTATCTGAACTGAGTATCTTCATATTTCTTTTAGAAAGATTCTCTATCAAGGATTAGAATTCCTTGAATTTGCTGAACACTTTATATTTTGATTTCAAAAACATATACCCAGGTATTACGAGAATAATCATCAATAAAAGATACATAGTATACATACCCACTGATGAACAATGATGGCATTGGTCCACACACATCTGAATGAATGAGTTCTAGGACTCCTTCTTCTTTGTTGTCTCTCTTCCGAAAAGGGTTCTTGATGTTCTTCCCTTATGCACATCCATTGCACATGCCTTCATGGTCAACCTTGAGTTCTGGTAGACCCGTGACAACTTTGCATACGTATGGTAGTGCCTTGTAGTTGATGTGAGATAATATTCTATGCCAAATTTCACATGGATTCTCAATAGCATGGGTCATGGTAGCTTCTGAGTGACCCTTTAGCTTATACAAGCCACCTTCTTCTTTGACAATAATGATTTCTTCTTTTATGGTTTCTTCTTTAGTACACTGCCTTCTACAACCTTCACTATAGCTTCCTCAGGGATATTACCTATGACCTAGAACAAGGTAAAAAAACATCAAGCAAGAATAATATCCTTTTGATAATATAAAGCGATAGCACGAACAATCATCATAGTAGCTCCTTTAGAGATATCACTTGTAATTTGTCTAAAGCAAATATTAAAGGTAAGAAACACAATACGAAATGAGGTCAATATCCTCATAGTATTGTGATCAAATGTTCCTCCAGGGAAACCTAGAACTAACACACGAGGTTTCTCCAGGGACCTGGAGCCTTGTCCTCAAGAATGAGTGCTTTCTTTTCTTCTAAGTCTCCTTTACTCAAGATGACGAGTGCTTTCTTCAACCTGTCTTATGTACTGAGACAATATGTTATCTTGATAGAATGTTGGGTTAGAGTATAAGCTCTATGATCTCAAATTTTAATCCATCTAATACCTTGAATCATATTTTGATCAAAGGTTGGAATGATGGTTATATCTACAACATGCAAGACTGATCAAAATAATGTCATAACAAATAGATGCATATAAGAATAATCACACCTGGGTTGCATCATTCCTTTGAATGTGTTGGATCTTGAGATCCTTCTAGATCTATGGAAAGAGATCCCTTCTCCTGCAAATACTCTTTAAAGTTTATCCATTTAAACATATATGAGTACATACCTCTGATAACATTTGCAGGTAGTGGCTCCATCTGCTAGTAGCGGTAATCATTACCAACTCTTGAAAATTTCAAGGGTGACTGCAATTGGTACTATGAATGATACTTCAACTGGTATTGCAACTACAATTGATACTGCAATTGGTTCTAAGACTGCAACTGCAACTACAACTTAGGGTTTTATGAGGAAACCCTAATTTTTCAAACTTCAAATTTTGAAATTCTGATCTAGGGGATAGTTGTGCTCAGCTGAGCCGAGTATGATGGTGCAGTCAAATTTCTAAAAATCCAACTTTTACCCCCTCAAACTTGATCTGCAGATTTATGGACTAGTGCTTCTAGTTTTCTAGTACTTCTGATACT
The DNA here is from genome assembly GCA_009831015.1 of Picea engelmannii. Taxonomy (NCBI): domain Eukaryota; kingdom Viridiplantae; phylum Streptophyta; class Pinopsida; order Pinales; family Pinaceae; genus Picea; species Picea engelmannii. The sequence continues at coordinate 4,116 of ML845643.1, read as the reverse complement.
CTGATTTTCTGGTTTTCTAATACTTTGTGAAAACTAGGGTTTCACTTTCTGAGAGATCTAGCCACTAAAAAGTTGCATTGAAGGTGCCAAAATGATTCTTGAGGGAGGACACACTTTTCCAGATGGTTTTAGGGATGAAATACCTCACCAACAAAAATCCCTAATTTGCATGTACGACAACGATGTCATTTTTCACTTTTCTCTTGTGAAAGATGCTCTCTTGAGATTAGCTCTGATACCATGTTAATGTTTAAGATATTATTAGATTTATTTGCATTTCAATAAATAACAATAGCTTAAGATATGATCACTGATAAATACATAATCACAAGAGACACATCATTTATCCTGGGAAACCCTCATGGGGAAGAAAATCCAACAA
>WSFP011344719.1:0-36474 GCA_009831015.1 Picea engelmannii | reverse complement strand
ATTAATAGTACATCTGAAGTTGTTTTCAGGAGATGCTTTAGTCACTCTTGCATTGTGTCTAGATGTACTTTTATTGTCATTTACCTAATTTTGTCAGTTGTGGACATTAACATAATTCCCTTTCTTTCTTTCTGTGAGGCTGGCACAGGACAGGCCAATTCTCTGGCTGCTTGTAACAACAATTTTGTTAGCAAGATGAATGAAATTATACTTCTAATCTATTGTGTTGAGGCTTATAATGTATGAAATTATATTCAATATCCTTGACAATTCATTTGAAGTTCTCATGTGTATATTTCAGACAAATATTTCTATTAAAATTATGCCTTGTTGTCACTGGCATTGGTGTTTCTACAGTTTGGGATCAAATCTGCTGTCTTAAATTCAGAGTTGCCACAAAACTCACGTCTCCACATGCTTGAGGTATATCTCTAAATGTTTTTCTTTATTTTTATTTTTATTGTATATATAGTTCATAGTTTCAACTTTCTTGCATTTATTGATATGGTGCATCCTGAGAACAATTTGTTTATGGGTGCAAATTTACAAAGTGATTGATTGCCCATTGTTTTTTGTTTCTGAAAGCTTTTCGATCTTAAAGTGATTAAAGATTTGTTGTGGATTCCAAGAATTTGATTCCTACATAGGCATGTTATTGCACAGTTTCGTATGTGAACTCCCAATGGAGGAAAGAAAGTTAATAATTGGAAGACTTCTATAAAGTGACTAAAACTTGGAAGAAATCTGGAAAGTGACTTAAAATTGGAAGGCGCGTAAAAAACCACAAACTTAAGTCAAAGGAAAACTTCGTTAACCACTAAAATATACAGACACTTCAACATAATGAAAATAGAGAAGGCTCTATTTTTCGATCACTGTATGCTGACAGGCCACCGATACAAGCAGCTGAATGATGTCAATAAACTATGTTGTATTTCACATCCTAGAGTTGTGTTTGTTTCCAAATATTTTTATCTTCCTTTCCTGCTGAATTTTCTCAGTACTTGGCACCTTTAAAAGAATTTGGCTTGGGGATTGTCCCATTAGTTAGGCATGGGATGCACCTTGGGTATTAATGTCATTAGATTACTCTAAGGCTATGAGGCAATGCAGTATGTATGGTGTGTTGGCATGAATTTGTTGATGGTAAGGGTTATATAATTCTTAAATACATAATTGTAATGGGTTGTCATATTGTACATCTATATATTCTACTATTAAGGAACTTTGGTGTTTTTCCATAGAAAGAACTTTTGGTGTTGTGATTTGATTGGGGAATATTTATTGTTGGGATTCCTTATGAATTGGAACTATTATTATTATACTACCTCACTTTTGGCATATATAAATTGGGGAAGAGATGTAAAAGTTAAAACTGATAAGATGTGTGTTTTGGTAGATCATGATTTTGGGAGCCAAGTAAATCTTGATGTAGTGTATTGTATTTTCTTTTGCTAGGCCAAGAGCCTTGAACTCTAGTTCCATTTCAGCAAGAAGTTCACAAAATAATGACAATTGGTTGAATTACTCATATCTACATAGGGTTAAATATGTGCAATGAAAACCCATAAATAAATTATGCTTTAATTGTAGTCAAATAAGCATTGTTGGAATTTCAACTTGTGACTTTGGGTGAGATATTCACCTTTCTTTGCATAGATGGTCAATTCCCTTATTGAAAAGGTAACCCTCTTTTTTAATTATAGTATGCAATGTTACCAAATTCTTCTGGGTCCGAGATGTCTCTTGAATTTGAATTTTCTCTTTGAGGAATCCAAGTCAAGTCAGCACCCTTGAGCTGAACTTTGCCCCAAGTCCTACTCTTGATTTTGACTTGCGAGTATGACACAAACTTGGATGCTAGTCACGAGTTAGATTGACATGATAAATTTGATTCATGAGTCAGAGTTATTCATCTATCCAAGACTCTGCACCTGCAGTTGCTCTGAAGCTGAGAATGGCTGCTCCATTCTCACTGTAACTGCTGAAATCTGAGAGTAATTCACTGCAACAACTTCATCTGAACTGAGAGTGGTTCAATAACTGATATTAAAGGTAACTCTTCTTCTTTCATGGAGGTAACTCTATCTTCTATTGTAGTCATGTCTTCATGGCCTGACTAATGTACTACACCAACTGGCACTAGAGATAACTAAATCTCAAATACAGGGACTGCTCCCCCTGAATCTCATACTATATCATAATCATGGTTGTTCTGGTTGTCTTCATGAATACTAGAACTATTTCTTTGATTACTGGAGTAAGTGTCTCGTCATAGTCTTCTCCCTCTTGCTGGGAGAATATTCTGGACACAAATTAGGCTTTGTACATATTTATACTGTCATCTACAACATGCTTGATTTGTTATATCAATATTGGAAGTCAACACTGATTTCCTTCTCACGGAAAAATCCATATCCCAGTCTTTCTGACTGGCTTCCTTCTCTGTCACTGAAACAAGGGAATCTTCCCAGGAGATTTCATATTTGCTAGAAGTCTTTGAAGCCACAATCTAGTCTTCTCATGGCATCTGTCTCCCAGTCCTAGAAGATGTCTCTTCATCCGATCCTTTCTGAGATCAGGCTTACTCTGAATCTTGATTTCTTCCGAGTCTACGAAAACTTCATAGTATTTGCAGGATATACTTGGTGTTTTATATCGAGTCTTAATATGAAAAGCTGAGTCAAACTTCAAACGAGTTCTACTTCCTGTCAAGGTGGCTTCATTATCCTTTGATCAAGTCTACTGTGAGTTCTATTCTAATGTGTGATCATCTTTGGAGCCTTCTGCTCATTACAATCAATTTCCATATGAGATACTCTGGATCTAAAAAAAATAGCTTCTTCATCTTCTTTGGTACATGAATGTATACGGCATGTACATAGTCTGCTTTATGTCTCATCTAATATGTTTCTTTCTGCAACCTTCACTATAGCTTGCTTAGGGAACTTGTGACCTGCCCAAAATAGGAACAACAACAGGCAAGAATAATACTCTTTATAATAATAATAAAGCAATAGTGAGAACAATCGTCATAGTAACTCCGTTAGAGTTATCACTTGTGAACTGCCTGAAACAAGGGTCAAAGTAAGAAATACAATACAAAGTGAGAGAAACACTCTTCTAGTGTTGTGATCAATAATTCCTCCATGGTAACCTGGAGGCAAAACAAGAAGTTTCTCCTAGAGGAGATGTTAGTTATATCTGGTAAATGTTTACAATAAGCATTCATCTCAATATGCTCACATGCTACCAAGTATAATACTTTTTCAAGGACTGCTATCTCAACTATAGTGTTTACTTGTAATGAGGTAGTTATCAAACTTGTCATGTGCAAATTTGAGTCTTCTCAACTTAATCAATCAAACCTGGAACCTGGAGTCTTGTCCTCAAGTGTGTTTCTTTTCTTCCAAGTCTTCTTCACTCAAGATGACAAGTGCTTTCTTCAACTTGTCCTTTGTACTAAGACAATATGCTATCTTGACATAAGTCTAAGTTAGAGAATAAACTCTAATCTCAATCTAATACCTTGACTTTAATTTTGACCAAGGGTTAGTATGATGGTCATAACTTCAACATACTACCTAGATGTCAAGATAGTGTCATAACAAATAGATGCATATAAAATGATCAAACTTGAGTTGCATTATTCCTCTGAATGTGCTGGATCTGAGGTCCTTCTGGATCTATGACAAAAGATCCCTTCTTCTGTAAGTACCCTTTAGAATAATAATGCATTTTAAACATATGTAAGTACATACCTCCGATAGTATCTTGCTAGGGTAAGGTGCACTAGGACAACAGTCCCAACACTTCACAAAAAACTTTCATTGCAACTGGTACTGCAACTGGCATGAAGGAACTGACATTGAAACTAATACTGCTACTGTAGCTGTAACTATTACTGCAACTGCAATTGGTACCTCAACTGCAACTGCAACTGCAACTTAGGGTTTTATGAGGAAACCCTAATTTTTCAAACTTCAAATTTTGGAATTTTGATCCAGGGACTAGATGCGTTGGGTTGAGGCGAGTACGCTGGAGCAGTCTGTTTTCAAAAAATCCGAGTTTTACCCCTTGAAACTGAGCCTGCGCAAAATTTTGACTGATACTTCTGGTACTGGTTCTGGTTTCTTGGTTTTCTGGTACCCGTCAAAACAAGGGTTTCACTTTCCGGAGGCTCTGGCCACTGAGAAGGTGCGCTCAAGCTGCCAATGAGTTCGCTATGCTAAGGCGCACTTCCCTAGATGGTTTTTAGTCAAAAATTCTCTTCCAACAAAAAATCCTAATTTTCTTGTACGACAACAATGACGTTTTTGGTCACCCAGTGAAAGGTGCTCTACTCATTTTAGCTCTGATACCATGTTAATTTTAGAGCTGCTATTAAGTTCTTTTCAATTTACTAGACAATAATAGCATAAGCAGGATCACTAAGAGAAACACAATCATAAGGTACACAACATTTTATCCCGGGAAACCCTCATGGGGGAGAAAACCTAGCAAAAACTTCCTTAATATAGATTGCCAATACAATGCCAAGATAAAAGACAACACCACCAAGAATAACCAAGACTAAGCATGCACCTTTCTCTCCTTCTTCTGACAACTGTAGCTATCTCCAAAACTTGCGCACTAGATGAGTGATTGAGTGAGTGAAAGAATGAGGCATCTTCCTCTCTTATTTATACTAGCTGATAGGCGCCAGGGTTGTGTCTCTTCACCAAGCTGGGTCGACTTCTTCAATTAGTGGCTAAAACCACTTTAATTAGCCCTAGGGGCTAACTTCTCAATTAACATCATTTAATTAGGGTTTGACCAATCCACAAAAGGGGATTTGGTCATACATAAGTCTCGACATGATCAATCCACAAAAGGGGATTGATCTGTATAATAATAACTCAATAATAAGTAGAATATTCTTTGCTGTTACAATATTTCAACAGTCTCCCAGCTGTTGCACAGGGAGCACAACAGGATCCAACATTGGAGACGGAGGATATCAAAGCACATAGAGTGATCCTTGAAGCTATCAAGGATCACTTGATCCCTCATGTGTTAGAGTAGACCAGTGCCAAGGAGATGTATGATGCCCTTGTATCACTTTTCCAAAGTGGTAACATGAATCGCAAGTTGATTATGAGGACCAAGCTCAGAGAATGCAAGATGACCAACTCAGACAATGTGACCAACTACCTTAAGAGGATCACTCAGATCCGTTACCAACTTGCAGCTGTGGGAGAAGCAGTACTGAATGCAGAGCTACTGAATGTTGCTCTGAATGGATTCACCAAGGCATGGAAACCATTCATCATGGGTATCTGTGCCCGAGAACATCTTCCCAACTTGGATAAACTTTGGGATGACTGCATTCAACAGGAGACTCACACACATGACAACAAGCAGGGAGGTGGTGGAGGAGACGAAAACTTAGCCCTTGTCAGCAAAACCAAGAAAGGAAAAGGGAAAGTCTTCGTCAAGAAGGGTGGAAGTCAGATAGAGGGGCAACAGTCTGGGAAGAAGAGAGATATGAGCAAGATCAAATGCTATATTTGTCATAAGAATGGCCACTTCACTTCTCAGTGTCTACTGAGGAAGAAAACCAAAGGAAAGCCGCATGCAACAACAACAACAGAGACACAGTTGAGTGAACTTGCATCTTAGTTCGAGAATGACTGTTCATTCATTTCGTGCCTTTCAACCAGTACCACTTCTAGAGGTACTTGGTACTTGGACAGTGGTGCTTCTTGCCACATGACAGAGGAGCGAGCGTTGTTCAACAACTTTTCAGAGGGTGACTCAAGTCTCCATGTAGAACTTGGCAATGAGGCCATTTATTCTGTGAGGGGACAAGGGAACATACAATTCTAGTTGGAGTTAGGAGGATCCTTTGATGCACAAGAAGTACTGTATGTACCTGGCCTGAAGAAGAACCTGTTGTCCATCTCGGTCATGGAGGACAAAGGTTATGAGGTGAACTTCCGGAGGGGGCATGTCTTCATTCGCCCAGAGGGAGCCAGTCCAGATACTGCATTGAGGATTGGAGTCTGGGATGGAAACCTCTACAGACTTCAGGGCCAACCTATTCATGCATTGATGCACACCAGTGAGAGCATGTGTGATTTGTGGCACAAGAGGATGGGGCATCTCCATCACAAAGCTCTACCATTGTTGAGAAGGATGGTTACAAGGCTTCTAGTTTTAGTGTGGATCATCAGGGGGTATGCAGAGGTTGTGCTCTTGGAAAGAATGTCAAGGCAACCTTTCCCAACAATGAGACTCGATCCAAGGGATCTTGGATTTGATTCATTCAGACATTGGCGGGCCTATGTCAGTGACTTCAGTGAAGGGCACATCCTATTATGTGACCTTCATTGATGACTTCTCTAGGAAGACCTGGATCTACTTCATGAAGACCAAGGATGAGGTCTTTAGGCATTTCAGGGAGTTCAAAGCCCAGGTGGAGAACATGGCAGGAAGGAAGATCAAGGTGCCAAGAATAGACAACGGGGATAAGTATACCTCCAATGAGCTCATTGATTTCTGCAAGGTGGCAGGGATCAAGAGGGAGAAGACAATGCCCTACAACCCCCAACAAAATGGGGTGGTTGAGAGGAAGAACAGGTCTATTGTCATTGCAACGAAGGTCATGATCCATGATCAAAGTCTGCCATTATTTTTGTGGGCCGAGGCTTGCAACACAATTGTGTATTTGTAGAACAGGAGCCCACACCGGATCCTGGAGGATAAGACACCGAAAGAGGCATTTACAGGCAGACGACTTGAGATAGGACATCTCATGATTTTTGGTTGTCCTGTCTACATCCACATTCCAGTGGAGAAGAGGACAAAGTTGCAACCCTTAGGGGAGAGGGGCATCTTGGTGGGGTACAACGAGGATTCAAAGGCTTACAGAGTCTTCCTCTTAGATCAATGGAGGACAGTAGTGCGTCGGGATGTCAAGTTTGAGGAGAACTTGGCATCCAATCATTCTCAGGATTTGCCCATAGTTGCAAAGGGCCATAGGAGGTGGACCCAAAGGATGAGTCGAGAGCAGAGACTTCCACAACAGGGAGTTAGACTCAAGTGGAGGTGGAGGAGCAATCAGTGCCTTCGACTTCAGTCAGGAGGCCCAGGTGGTTTGAATAGAACTTGTGGGATGCTTGGGAGCATGTTGAGCCTTCAATTACCACATTCCGGGAGAGCAGACCTCCTTGGAAGGGTCCTACTTACATGGCTCTGATGACATCACAGACTCAGAGCCCTCCAGCTATGAGGAGGCAACCAGTTCGCAGGTATGGTGAGATGCCATGGTGAAGGAGCACAACTCCATCATGCACAATGACGTCTGAGAGATTATGTCGAGACCAGAGGGGAAGTCTGTTGTGACTTCCAGGTGACTTTACAAGGTAAAGCATGCAACAAATGGCAGTGTGGAGAAGCATAAGGCCAGGTTTGTGGCTCATGGGTTTTCTCAGAGAGAGGGAGTAGACTACGAGGAGAATTTTGCTTCGGTAGCCAAGTACTCCTCTATTTAGGCAGCCTTGTCGATAGCTTCTGAGATGGGTTGGAGCATTCATCAAATGGATGTAAAGACCGCCTTCCTCAATGATATCATCAAGGAAGAATTTTATATTGAGCAGCCACAGGGGTTTGAGGTCTACAATAGGGATACACATGTATGCAGGTTGAAGAAAGCGCTGTATGGTCTCAAACATGCAACCATAGCCTAGTATGGCAGGATTGACAATTATCTATAGAGTATGGGCTTCACCAAGAGTGAGGCAGATCCCAACCTTTACCTTCTGTTGGTTGGATCTGAGGTCCTCATTTTGGTCTTGTATGTAGATGATCTCATTCTGACAGGCAAACAAATTGATTGTAGGTTGCAAATCAAATCTAGCATCAAAATTCGAGATGAAGGACATCGAGCCAATGCACTACTTCTTGGGACTTGAGGTTTGGCAGCGATCGGGCGAGATCTTCTTCAGACTGGGGAAGTACACTCTCGAGATCCTGAAGTGATTCAGGATGGCCACCCCAATGGTGACCAACTTGAGGAAGATTGACTCTTCTACCTCAAAGTTGGTAGATGATAGGGAGTACAAGCAACTTATTGGTTCATTGATATGTTTGGTCAACACTCGACCAAACATATGTTTTGCAATCAATACATTGAGCCAGTTTATGGTGGAGCTGAGGGAGGTCCACTGGGTTGCTACAAAACATGTGCTCAGATACTTACAGGGCACAGTAGGATATGGGCTACAGTATCTTGGTGGTGGTGGTTTCAGGTTGCAGGGATATTCATATTCAAAATGGGTTGGCAGTGATACAGACAGGGAGAGCATGTCTGGGTGCTGCTTCGGCTTGGGGTCCGCAGTTATTTCCTGGTTCATCAGGAAGCAGACCTCAGTGGTTCTGAGTTCAACCGAGGCAGAGTACATGGTAGCCAGCTTGGCTGGTTGCGAGGTCATTTGGCTTCATAAGATTCTTGCCGAATTGTTTGGACAAGAGATTGAGCCTACAATGATTCACTGTGATAACCAAAGTTGCATGAAGCTCTCGGAGAATCCAATATTTCACGACATGTCCAAACACATTGAGATTCAGTACCACTTCATCAGGGACAAAGTGGAGAAAGGAGCAGTGAAGCTCCTGTATATTCCTACAGAGGAGCAACTGGGAGACATATTCACCAAGCCTTTGGTCCAAGGTGTGCTCGTCTGGTTCATAGACAAGCTTGGGGTGGTGGAAAATACCTTCCTCGCTAAGAGGGAGTGTTAGCGTGTGTAGCTCCAGACGGGTATTTCCATAAGTGTGTCTAATTATGGAAATTGTCATTAAGGTATCTTTTTCTATTTATAGAAATCACTTTAATTATTTAATTAAAGTGGTGTCTTTTTATTAAAGTGACATTTAATTAATTAAAAGTACTTTTTGTACTTAGTGACTTAATTAAATGAGGACCATTGATATCAAGATTAGATCTTGAGCGTTGATGAGCCTAGGTCAATGTTATAAAAAGACATGAAGGCAAAAGACAAAGACACATTCATTTTTCACTGAGATCATTGAACAGTGAATGAGATGAAGGAAAATCAAGAATCTGATTTTCTAGACTAGCGAGAAATTTGTAGCAGAGAAATCAACAGGAAGACACCATAATTTCACAGCAAGGAAGCCGCACAACAACCATCAAAGAGGCCGCACATGTGGATTGATTTCATCCCTAGAGAAGTCGCACGAGTGGGCCGTACTTCTACAGAAGTGTCGCACGTATTTCAAGACAACAAAATATTTAATTATAGGCCGCAAGTGTGAGTGGAATAGCCCACATGTGTGAGTCTGTACAGTGCCATACGAGTCCGTACAGTACAGTTAGTACTTCTATAGGCCGTACAACAAATCTGAGGTTCAGTTTTCTATGATTTTTGTTTTCCTGAAATTCAGTTTTCGTTGTAAAACTCTCAGAGCCATTTTCCCCTGTGGGAGCTCCAGTAGGTTCAAAAAATATTGAATGAAGAACTGATTTTGTGGAGCAGAAATATTTTTGTTTATTGGGTATTTTTGCTTTTCTCATTTTCCGTTGCAAGGAAGTAAAATAATTCAAGTTAGTGTTTCGATCTAATCTATTTGTTAAGATTTGCTGGTTTTCTAGATTTTTACATTGCTAAAACATAAAATGGCATGAACCAACTTCAAAATGTGCAAGACATCAAACACTAGTTGGCTGAAAACTACAATAGTGATGCAATAGATGATGTCAAGGGATACTCTAAGGTAAAGAAGGCCACAAACCTTAGACATTAGGCTACTAATGGTTAAGAAATCAAGGTGGAATGCAATAAAACCTATCTCTACCATAATACATCAAAGGAGGAAGGAGATTAGGGTTTTAAGATAACTTTGCAAGAGAAAAGACTAGTGTCGTGTAGCTTCCTTGGGCATATGGAGTCAAAGATGCAAATTCTATGGAGAGCAAAGGCAAGAGAGAGACTCAAGAAACAATCCCTAGGTATTGTTGCTTTAGGAGAGCAACTTAAGGTAGTCCACTACAAACCCTAAGAGGCCGTCCTATGTCTTCTAAAGGCTTTAGCAAAAGATCAAGATGGATTTGGTCAAAATCCCAAAGTAGTCCACTACAAACCCTAGAAATACCCTTATGTACTTCAACAAGCTTTAAATGGATAACAAGGGAAGGTAGTCCACTAGAAAACTTCCTAGGGTTTCAAAAGAAATTTTATCCAAGAAAATACGAGATAACATGCAATTATCACCACCTTGATAAAACATATACTTAATTATATCAAGAATAAAGCATCAAAGACTTGAGAAGAACACTTACTAGTCAAATTAATGAGAAACAAAGAAACCCTAACCATGAATCATCCACAAGAAACTTGAAAAGCATCCACTAGATCATCTCCAAGAAAGTACACATAAGTTCTCCATGATGAATAAGAAAGGAGACAAGTGCTAGAAGTAATTCTCCATAATATGAGTTATGATTTACAAATGAGGAAACCATCTTTTTTATGTAAGACCTTAATTTCAATTTTTTAGTTCACTGTTTTCCTTTCTTGATTTTCTTTACAACATAATAATGGACAACAACATGATAATCAACAACAAGCTAATAACAACAACATACTAACAACATACTAACAACATAATAACAACATCATACTAACAACATAAAATACACAAAATACGTACCTCTACCTGTAGATTAGTTGATTTAATCCCTGGTTCTCTTGCTCTTGAGCTTGCCCAATTGCCCAACTGAATATTAACCTCCCAGCCAACTAGGAACAACCTCTCCGACTCCCTAGCTCCAGGAATCCTTGCGGTTTCCTGCCCCCCGAGCCCAAAATTCCCAGCAACCACAGTGCCCTGTGAGAGTTTCCCCAAAACAATTCTCCCAATTTCCTCCTCCTCTATCTTTCAGAAATTTTAAAACAAAAAGATGAGATATTTCTTCCAAGTCCTCCCCTTCTTTCTCATCCTCCTCTCTCAAATCCCCCTCATTAATTCCCCAACAACCTTATCCCCCCATTAATTCCCCAACAACCTTATCCCCCCATTAATTCCTTCACCCACCTTTTAATAATAATAAAATAATAAAAGACTCATTTAATATATTTTAATAATTAATTAAATTTAAAATTAAAAACTATGATAAAATTAATCAATTTGGGTTGTTACATACATCCACCCTTCAAGAAACTTCGTCCCAAAGTTAGAGTAATTTACAATACAAGGGTAACGACACATGATTCATACATCCGCAACAAATAATCAACATCATCAATTTAAAACACTTATACATATAGTGTACATGTGCAAGGCATACATGTGTAGCTAGCACATACAGGACTCGTACATGTACTAATGAAAATAATTATCACACCTAAAGTAATTCTTGTATGCGTCCAATCCAATCAACAAGACCATTCATTTCATAAAAGATAGTAAACTATTTAAATGTTCACGAAATTCCTCCATTACAATAATTTAGCACAAACAACATTCACTTAGATAATTGTAGTTTAGTTAAGTAAATATAAATATACATATATACACATTTTTTTTTTTCAAAAAGAGGAAACCAAGAAATTCTTCTATAAGGTGAAATCCCCACACACTCTCAACTACTTCTATTCATCCTTCCTCCCTAACTTACTTCCATCTTCCATCCCTATCCTTCCTCTGCTGGACTATCTTGGAGCATCAACTATATTGACCTAACTCCAAATAGAACCCGTAAACGGAAGTGTCAACTCTCTTGACCAAGCTTCCCCAGTAGGCAATTGGCAGTCATCATCACACGTCTAGGGGAGCGTGAGCTAACACCGTCCTCCCATGACTTCAGGTTTCAGAGGATACACGGTGGTAAATGCCTCCACCCCTCCTAATAGGACTAGGGTCCACACCCTACCATGGAACATACAATGGCACTATGTTGCTGGGAATTTTGTCATCGTATATTCCGTTTTAGACAGTCTCGCCACCTGAAAAACCTGCACTTGTCCACACATCATAGCAATGCATTTGAACCAATATAATTTCACAAACAAGATTCATACCATATTGTTTCCTGGTCGATGTTCACGTCATCAACCTTTTATCATCATTATTCTCTGGCTATTTCATAGCCTATTGACCTGCAAATTAGTCTATAACACAAACCCATACATATCCATGCATTATCATCATGTAAATGCATTTATTCATAATCTCAATCCGGTATCCATGTACCAACAACTTTAAATGTCAAAATTTTCAAGTTAGAAATATATTGCATAATATCCATCATAATTCAAATAACGTTAAACATTCATAGAATTGACATTCACATAGGTTCATATGTCTTAAAAGTTCAAGTGTATCATTAATAGTTTCAGAGTGAGTAGAAAATAAAGATGATTAGGCCTTAAGTAATTCTAGTTTAAGTCAAAAGGTGGCATTACATACACCCAACTTTTGGGAAAACATATTCTCGAGGTGGTCAAAAGGTGAGGGATGATCTCGACGTAAAGTCTCAGCATCCTCCCAAGTAGCAGATCCTGGGCTATACTTGTCCCACTGGACCTTAACTTGGTCTACCAGACGGTTCTTGAGTTGTTGGACCCTACGGTCCAATATGCATAACAGTTTGACCATGAGGGTTCCCGTGTCCAATACCTGCAATTCCTTCCAATTTAGTTTATGAGATTCGTCAGCCACATAATGACATAAAACAGATACATGAAAAACATTGTGAGTTTTATGCAAGTCGGGTGGCAGTACGAGACGATAGGCAATGGGTCCAATTCTCTCTTGGATTTTGAACGGTCCTATAAATCGAGGCGACAACTTTGTCCCTTTCCCGAACCGAATGGTACTCTTGTTAGGCCTAATACGAATGAAAACTTGATCTCCCACTTTATAACTTTGATTAGTCCTATGTGCATCAGCATAACTTTTCTGTCTATCTTGTGCTTCCTTTAGTCGTTGCCTAACCTGAATCACATGTTCTTCCATCTCTTGAATCAATTCTTGCCCAACTGTCACTCGGTCTTCTAACCTTTCCCAACTCAACGGTGTCCCGCGTGGCCTTCCATACAGAGTTTCATAGGGTGGCATTCCAGTGGAGCTATGAAAACTGTTATTGTAGGCGAACTCTACCAAAGGAAGGTACTTCTCCCAATGGGTTTGATTATCCATAACATACATCCTAAGCATGTTTTTCATAACCTGATTTACTCTCTCAGTTTTCCCATTTGTTTTGGGATGATATGCTGTGCTCATGTTCAATTGAGTTCCCAACACTGACTGCAAACTTGTCCAAAACCTAGAAGTGAATCGGGAGTCCCTATCTGAATTGATCTTCTTGGGTAACTCGTGCAAACAGATGACCTCACTTATAAACACACATGTCACATCAGTGACATCATAAGTGTCTCTAACCGGAATAACATGAGCACTCTTGGTCAACTTATCAATTATCACAAGAATGGCATTGTCTCTATGCGATGTGAGCGACAATCCCACAACAAAATCCATAGAAATGACTTCCCACTTGGACATAGGAACATCATGTGGTTGTAGGAGACCTACCGGGTGGTGGTGGTCAGCCTTAACTTGTTGACACTCTAGGCATTTGGCGATGAAATGGACTACATCACGCTTCATGCCTGCCCAAAAGAAAAGCTTCTTCATGTCCACGTACATTTTCTTCACACTCGGATGTGCACAATAAATTGCTCTATGGGCTTCCTTGAGTATGATGCTTCAAATATCCCCACCTTCAAGAATGTACATCCTTCCCTGATATGTTAACAATCCATCTGCTTCCAGGCTATATCCTTCATACTTCTGATCTACTCGCTTCCCACTTTGGAGGGTTGAAGTAACCTTTAAATACCAACTATCTCTAAGAAGTTGCCCCAACACACGCTCCCTCAGATTAACTTTTAAGGGTACCAAAGAGAAGACACGTGGTCTCCTGCTCAAGGCATCTGCGACCACATTCTTCTTTCCCTTGATGTACGAAATTCCAAAATCATACTCACTCATAAACTCATTCCATTGCATCTGCTTGGCATTGAGATCCCTTTGAGTGAAGAGATGCTTTAAGCTTTTATGGTGTGTTTTGAGCTCAAAGTTTCGCCCCACTAGATAGTGCCTCCACAGTTTCAGAGCTAATATTACAGCTGCCAATTCTAAATCATGAGTAGCGCAAAGCTCCTCATGTTGCTTCAAATTTCTTGACGCATACGTTATCACTCCTCTATCCTGCATTAGCACGACTCCCAATCCTTGCTTCAAGGCATTCGTGCAGAGTGTGAAGTCTTTTTCCATATCCGACACTCGTAGAATTGGTGCACTAGTTAGTAACCTCTTAAGCTCAATGAATGCAATATCGCATTCTTTTGTCCATTCATACCTGACCCCCCTTGCGCTGCAAAGTGGTGATGGGTTTCGCTATTTTACAGAACCCTTCCACAAACCTCCAATAATAACCAACTAGCCCCATGAAGCTTCTCACCTCATGAGCATTTCTCGGCACTGACCATTCCATAATGGCCTTTACCTTTTTTGGATCCACAGAGATTCCTTCACCGGAAATGATATGACCTAAACAATGAATTTCTTTCTGGAAGAAAGAACACTTCAACAACTTGCCATACAATTTGTTCTCTCTAAGGCATGACAACACCACTCGAAAGTGCTCCTCAAGTTCTCTTTCGTTCTTGGAATAGATGAGGATATCATCCAAAAGACCTGTACAAAGCGGTCTAAGTACTTTCAGTACACCATTCATGAGGCTCATGAATACTGTTGGCGCATTGGTCAAACCAAAAGGTACTATGATGAACTTGTAATGCCCAAACCGAGTTCGAAATGTAGTTTTAGGAATATCGCCTTCCTTAATCCTTAACTGGTGATACCCCAATAGTAGATCAATTTTTGAGAAAACTGTTGCTCCTTTCATCTGATCAAAGAGGTCATCTATCTGTGGGATTGGGTACCTATTTTCCACTGTAGCACGGTTCAATTCCCTGTAATCTATCCACAGTCGTAAGGAACCATCCTTCTTCACAAAATTTACTGGTGCACCCCAAGGTGAGACACTAGGCCTTATTAGCCCTAAGTCAAGTAGTTCTTTCAACTGCATTTGCAACTCACAAAGTTCTGGCGCTGTCATTCTATACTGAGTCTTGGAAATTGGCTCCGCACCAGGTTTTACCTCAATGGTAAAATCAAGCTCCCTCTCAGGAGGTAACCCTGGCAACACTTTCGGAAAAAAACATCCTTAAACTTCGACAATACTGGATACTGATCTAAGGAGGGTCCTTTCCCTTAATTTACTGCTTCCACTACATACAATCGACAACCTTGCCTCATGCAACGTTTAACCTTCATGGTCGAGATAAAGCGTAGAGACACTTTCCTCCGTACACTGTAGATCTCCACCGACCTTCCTCCATCGTCAACACAAAGCACCCTTTTTGCGAAACAATCTACCATAGCTCGATGAGATTCTAACCAGTCCATTCCGATGATTAGGTCATACGTCCCGAGAGCAGTGACGTACACCTTCAACCTAGTAGTACACACTCCCAGGTCTACTAGACAATTATCAACGCTAGGTCCTACCACTTGTTTTTCCCCCGAAGCCATCTCAACTTGTTTAAAGTCATCGTGTTCGTAGGCGGCCAACCCACACTTTTCTAATTTTTTTTTCTTTTTAATAACTTTTTTTTTTATATATAAACAATTTTAATTAAATCCTTTTGAAAATATATAATAATTTGAAAATACATAATAGTTGAATTTTCAACATCTTTTTTTTTAAATACTTTACTTCTTCTAAGTTATATACTTATTTAACCTTGGACATGTAAGAATCAATGGATTTAATTAAAAAATATGATAAAACATTTTCATTTAACTTATTTATAATAAAAAGATTCCATCATATATATTTAATAATCTTCTTCCATTATATATATAAAATATTCATTCAACCAATATGTGTTTCACTTATTTTAAAACACAAGAAAATCAAAATTTAACAAAATAATTAAAAGATTGCAATATGGATTCCATTATGTAAATTTTATACGTGTTATTTAATCATGGTAATATCATTATGGTTTGAAAAGTAAAAACAATTTTTTTTTTAACATTTGTATTTATATTTCCATAATTACTGGGACTTCTTGGCTAAACCAAAGACAACTCATTACAATTTTATGATTTATGCTGGACACTTAATTATAGGTTAACTTATCATGATATAAAACTAGTACAACTCATTACAATTTTACGATTTATGCTGGACACTTAATTATAGGTTAACTTATCACGATATAAAACTAGTACAACCCATTACAATTTCACAATTTAAGTTAGACACTTAATTATAGGTTGACTTATCCTCATATAAAACTGGCTTCATAATGTTGTATGTATTAAAAAGGTATTTATGGTTGACAAGATTGTTTAGACATGGCAATTAAAGTAACTAACACGATGTTCCATTATTATTTACATCCTTCCCATCACCATAAAATATTTCCTAGATCTCGTGCATGGATTTTTATGGTTTTCTTGAAAGTAATTCAAAGTCAAGGTTTATTTAATTTCATTTTTGTGAGCACACATTAATTCAATGCTTCCCAATATTCTATGTACATCTTTCAATTTCCGTTCACGTTCTTTATTTTCTACCGAAATTTTATGTAAATAGTTTCAATCCGATAAAATCGAAAGGACACGTATTTACTAACTATTTTATTTATATTTATATGTCGCTGTTATTTTCATTTTGGATATATTTATATCTCTTTGTCATTAACTTGTATTTGTTTAATTATAATAACTTTATCTAAATTTAAAATCACTATTAACTTTATCTAAATTTAGAATCTCTTAGCGCTTGGTCTCGGTCTTGGGTGATGACTTGTGTTTGGTGCTTGGCTCGACATTTGGTTTAAATGCTTGATAGCTCGGGGCTTAACTTGGAGGTTAGGTCCGGGCTTAATATTTTCTTTATATTTTTATTATAAGAGAAAAAAATTCCGAATAAGGTTGGGTGAGGCCCACGTGCCCCCCCTCCCACTCTCAAACCCTGCCCATCCCTTCTTACTCACGCAACACACAATAATCCGCTTGACTGCCTCTTCCTCAACAACAACCATGGCCGTCAGGCTCCTTTCTCACGCGAGTAAATCCTTCCGGTGCTTCTTTGCAACAACCAGTTGCCTGCTCCAAAGGACGCCAACGCCTATTTTGTGCTGCTACCACAAGCTCCAAGGATAATTCATCGGTCTCGACCTCATCGTCAGGTAGAAGCCAAGCTCAAGCTCGACATCCTTCTGAACTCGATCCTGCGACCCAGTTTTCGTCTCTTGCCAATGCGTTCAACAGGCGACTGGCGTTGGGAACTATTGGGGCATCGATTGTTGCAATTGGAGGGAATTTAGGCAGGATCACCAGCCTGCTCTTGGGTTTTGAACCCTAGATCTCGCAGGATCATAAGCTTGATGCAGTGTACCCTGTCCAGGGCTACAAGCGATGCATTGATACCAGTAATGGTTTTGGCGTAGGTTGAGTGTTTAACTTATTTTTTTTCGGAAGTTGCTTCAAGAAATTCACTGCAAGGTTGGGGTTGGAACTTGTACAACAGACTTCTTTGGGCTTAGGTGCCAAGTATGGGGGCATCTATTATGCCAAATTCATATCATCCTTTCCTTCCTTCCTTCCTATCCAAAACTGGTGTTCGATATCTAGCCCGTTCTTCAATGCGGATTGCAATCATCGATGAGAAGCCGGGCCTAGAAAAAAAACCGTGATTCCTGCTGCAAAATTCTTAAAAAATGGCCTCAATACCTAGTTCATTCTAGGCCTTCATGAATCCTTCATAAAATTCTCAGATTGAGTAGACATGGAGTCTCCTGTTAAAACTCCCAATATCTTCAGAATTCTTTACCGCTTTGCCCGGAGCTGCAAGCTGCGATCAATCGAATTCCTTGCTGAGCTTAACGACTTCCCGGAAGGATACCCAAATACTCATTTGCTCCAACCGACCGATGGAGCCGAGCCTAATGAAAACCCCCAACCCCAACACTGACAACCCCAATCCCAATCCCAATCTCATGAATCATCATTCACAAAAGTTCATTCTGTTGATGATTCGCCCCCAAGTCCTGCAACCCAAGTTCAAATGAATGGGGCTCGCCCCCAACTTTCCCACAAAACCCAAATGAATACGCTTCTAAAGCTAATGGCTCAACCCGCTTCCGCAGGAAATTTTCAAGAACCCAATTCGAATTTTGAGGCCATGGAGGCCATGGTCTCGAATCTTTTCTCCAATGTCTTGGCTTTCGAGGCCGCCTACGTACAACTACTGACCACCCACACGCCCTCCAATGTGAACAACATCCAGGCTGCGGACAGGGCCATCATAGCTCAACTCCACATACTCTCAGAGCTCAAGCGCTGTTATAAAAATGGCTGCAAGGAGCCCTCGCCTGATACCCACTTGCAGGCTCAAGTCCATGAGAGCCAGTGCATGCTCATAACATATGAGATGATGCTCAATAGGCTCGAGTCTGAGATTGAAATGAAAGACACAGAGGTTGACATGGTCAGGGAACAGATTAAGAAAACCAAGGAGATAAATGTGAGATTGGAGAAGAAATTGCAGGAGCTAGAGATGGTTTTGAGCACTCAGCTATTTGTTAAATTTGTGAAGGAGGCATCCAAAGAAGTCCATGGATTCGCTAAGATTTTGATTAATCGGATGAAGTTTGCAGAGTGGGATTTAGATTCTGCTACAAATTCAATCCATCTTGATATCAGGTATGCTAAGAAAACCCATAAGAAGTTTGCTTTTGAGTCCTATGTTTGCAATGGGATGTTTGGGGGGTTTGAGACTGAGGATTTTTATATCAATGGAGGGCTGTCTTCAATCATAGATCCTGAAAAACACAAGCTTGAGTGCTTTATCGAGTATCAGGACTTGAAATGTCAGGACCCTTTTGAGTTTTTGGCCTTGGCACCCCGTGATTGCCTGTTTGGGCAATTCTGTCATAAGAAGTATTTGCAGGTTGTGCATCCCAAGATGGAGGAATCTTTCTTTGGGAATCTGGACCAGAGGGACCATGTTGTCAACGACATGCATCCGAGAACGACCTTCTATGAATCTTTCTTGAAGCTTGCCAAGGAAATCTGGCTTGTTGTAACAACCCAAATCGGATTGCAGATGAAGGGGTTGCAGACCATGTTGGCACAAAGACAAAATCCCAGTGCTGTGGGTGGTCAAGCCCAGGTTTCAGTTTTGAAACCGGGCTCTGATACCATATGTAAGACCTTAATTTCAATTTTTTAGTTCACCGTTTTCCTTTCTTGATTTTCTTTACAGCATAATAATGGACAACAACATGATAATCAACAACAAGCTAATAATAGCAGCATACTAACAACATGACAACAATATAACAACATAATAACAACAACATCATACTAACAACATAATAACAACATCATACTAACAACATAAAATACACAAAATACATACCTTTACCTGTAGATTAGTTGATTTAGTTCCTGGTTCTCTTGTTCTTGAGCTTGCCCAACTGCCCAATCGAATATTAACCTCCCAGCCAACTAGGAACAACCTCTCCGGTTCCCTAGCTTCAGGAATCCTTGCGGTTTCCTGGCCCCCGAGCCCAAAATTCTCAGCAACAACAGTTCCCTGTGAGAGTTTCCCCAAAACAATTCTTCCAATTTCCTCCTCCTCTATCTTTCAGAAATTCTAAATCAAAAAAATGAGATCCTTCTTCCAAGTCCTCCACTTCTTTCTTATTCTCCTCTCTCAAATCCCCCTCATTAATTCTCCAACAACCTTATCCCCCCATTAATTCCTTCACCCATCTTTTAATAATAATAAATAATAAAAGACTCATTTAATATATTTTAATAATTAATTAAATTTTAAATTGATAACTATGATAAAATTAATCTAGTGAAATAGTCTGTAGCAGTCAAGACCCAACGACATTCATTGCTAGATTATTCTTAAACTCATCGATGAAGTCTTAATCCCATTGTTGAAAGGGTACCTCAACAACGACCAATTTCAAAGGAAAAACAAGAAATCATTGCTTCCCTGAGAAGAATTGACATGGATGGCAAGACCTAACATAGCAGCGAATATCAATGGACTAAGTCTCAATCCACTTAGTGTGTCCTCGGATGCACAATGCTTAAGTTCAAGCCCACTGTCACCTTGACTTGAACTCCTTCCGTCTAGGCTTACTCCTAGGGACGCCAAGGGGGGTAGACCCTAGTTACTATGTGAATTATTAAATGAATTCTAGGAGTTAATTTTAGTTTGTTAGAGGTAGGGGGAAACTAGCCTATATGAGAGGCAAGCAATGCAATGCAAACCTTCAATGCAAAAGCAAACCCTTCCCTAAGTCAACTATGACTAGTGCCTAAGGTTGGGCAATGGAGTCAATTAAGTTACAAAAATACAAGTTCAAAGAATATCTTTTACAAATTAGATTAGATACAAAAGAATTATAATTACAACAAATAAAGAATAGTTAGATGATTAAACAATATACAAAATTACAACTATTTACAAAGAAATGAGATAAGCACTAGTTAGATCAATTACAATAGTGAAGCAAAGATGAACTAACTCTTCAATGGATTTTCCAGATAAGAAAAAGGAAATAGCTCAAGATGCATTCACCACCAACATTACTTGCAAACCAAGCTCGAAGTGCCCCAATGAAAGGTGCGCAACTTCAAGGAGGCAACTAGAAACACAAGAGCGCAACTTAAGAAGAACCGAGAGATGAAAGTAGAGCCACCAATGGGCACAAGTGCGTAACTCAAGGGATGAAAGATAAAACTTGAAAGAGAAGCCTCCACGGGCACTAGTTCGCAACTTAAGATAAATTATTCAATCACAACAATGCTCAATTAGAATACTTGAAAGATAATGCTTGAAGTAAAGGTTGCATAAAATAAAAGAGCATAAACCACTTAGATAAGAGTAAGGTGTTAAGGCTTAGGTTATTGTGAATAGATTTTAGATTGAAACTAGTTAAGTTGCACTCCTAGACTAGGTGACTACCCCAATACTCTTATCGCTTTGGCCAAAAGGACTGCTGGGTGCTCAAGAAGCAAGGCAAACAAGGCCTTACCCTAGCTCCACAGGTCAATCCAGAAAACTTGGGTGTTTAACAAGGGGGACACCTATTGTCGTGAGATCATCCCTGATCTAGCACCCCAAGTCACCTCCACAAGTCTCCTTTTTTGGTGGCGGAAGTTGTAGCAGTAGAGGGTGATCTAATTAGGCTAAGTAAATTGATTCCCCTAGAGCCTAAATAGATTGATTAAGCAATTAAAAATTACTCGTGTTGAGATCTTGAGCAAAATGAAATAACAAGTGCTTAAATAAAATGTACAAGAAAAAGAAAATGCCTCCAAGGGCTTAAGCAAGATAAAAAGATGCTTCTAACTAGTTAGATATTCACATGAACTTGAAAGGAAAAGAACTAGAAGCATGAAACATAAACCATGGAACTATCTAACAAGCTAAACTAGCCTTACAATATAGCATGGGTGACAAAGCCAGGCCTCTTTGCTAGGTGTAGGCTAAAGAATGCAAGAAAATAACTTAACTTGGAAAAGAGACAAGTAAACCTAGCCACACAACCTTGTCTTAAGGACAAGTGGGACAAACAAATAAAACTTAAAACAAAAAATAAAATCTAAGTCCTAGCCTCACGATATAGCATGGGTGGCAAAGCCAATTCTCTTTGCTAGGTGTAGGCAAAAGAAATAAAAAAATGCAGAAATTTAAATAAACTTGAGAAATGCAAGCCCTAGAGACTCTCTTGGGGCTTGCTTACAATGTGAGAAAGTAGAGGAAGAAGAGGGTATTCAATACCCTAGCTTAAGAGGTTACTCTTGGACGTTTTAGGGCCCCAAATGGGCTGTAGCACCTCCTTTTTGGTGCATACCTGCAACAAATCAACAAACAAAACTTGTTGGAAAAGCTGCAAAAAAGACCAAAATCTCGGGAAAATCTCTGTTAGAACAAACCATAAATTTTCTGTGTAAAAATCAGCAAGTATAATATGTTTAAATGCTCTATTCAAAGATGTTAGAATGCCAAAGAAGTATGGAAATGTACAGAAATAAAGAACAAAAATATTTAGAGGTTGTAAGTGGGTGAAATGGATGATTTCCAGATCTGAAATCTTCACATAAAACCCTTAGGTAACCCGCAAATCTTGTGAGAAAAGCTACAAAAATAGAGAGGATGTGAGTAGATCTAGATGGTAAAAGAAAATACTTTGCAATACCCAAATAAACACTTCACTAGATCTATGATAATACTACCACAAATCTATCCAAGAAAAATACTTTGCTTGGAGTTCCTACTCTAGATCTATAACTAAAAGATGCACAAGAAAGAGAACTAGAACAAGATCACCTCAATAGTAGATGGCAACAAGAAGACTCTCAACATCATGGATGCTCCAAAGATTTCTTTATTAGAATAAAAACAAGCTTGAGCAAATACTTGCCACAAGCGTGAGAAGAAAGAATGAGAACAAGAAGAGAGAGAGAGAGGAGTGGGAGAGATCTTGGCATAGTAACAATAGCTGAGAGCAGATGTGTAATGAGGGGGGGGTGAGCTTTCTTTTATACTTGGGAGAGGAGAGAGACCCCTCTTGGATGAGTTACAAGTGTAACACATCCAAGAGAAATAGACAAAGTCAAGGAAGAGTCACTTTTAGGGTTTGAGGGTTGAGTGAGGGAAGGGGGAAAACACCTTTTCCTATGGTCAAACATTAAGTTAAATACCAAGGAGGGCGAATTCAGGGTTTAGGTGGCTTTTTTCACTTAAACTTTTTAATTCCCACATGTCAATTAGCAAGGGAACACCACTTTAAGTTGTTGGCTAAGCAAGGGGGGGTTCTTTAAGTGGAAAATTACTTTTCGAAATTAAGAAAAAGGCTAGGAAACCTTTACCACTCTTTCTCAACTCTTTTTGCTCGTTTTACAGAAAATGACATTTTTGACTTCGTCAATTAAGCAATTAAATTGCTGACTCAAGACTGACTTGGAGTCCTCATGGACAATGACCTAGGAAAACTTGTCCAATTGAGATGAAACTTGGTCCAAGGGTGTAGGGGGTCTCATTCCATTTTTTTTGAGTACTCACACCCCTATAAAAAATAATTAAAATTACGATTAAATGGATAATTTAAAAAAACAAAAAAAAAACTACTTAGACTCAATGGAATTTTGCAAGACTCTAGGAGATGTCTAGCATGGTCATTTACAATATTCCTAGACCCTAGCCACCCATTGGGCTTGATCATTAGAACGCCTTTCACCACTTTGGAGTATTATTGTGGGAGTGAAAAACTCAAGGGTAATTAAAAAGGCTGGTTAGGCCAAATTAATTACCTGAGGAAAAAAACAATCAATGAAAGGACTTCCCTAATGATAAAGTCCTAGGCAACTAACCTACAATATGATCCATGCAAACCCATTACATTATTATCCCACGCAGGGGAACGGAAATTCTAGTTACAAAAAGAAGTGTTGAGGGAAAAATTGCCTTGTAGAACCAGTAAGTCTTCAACTTGGTTGCACCATCAGGTACATAGCTTCATGGCACATGGAGTTGACCCCCTAGTCGAAATAGGTGGTCAACAAGCCATTTCCAAAAGATAGGACAACGGAAGGAACATATATGGAATGTATTAAGTATGGAAAGGAATGGTACGTTACCCTTATCAAGGTCTCCTAGTAGTAACCCTATTCGCCAAGAATGACAACACTAGACTAGGACACATATAATGGCCACCAAGGTGAAACAAGGAAAAAGGCATAACTTCCAAGCATCAGGATCCATTATTTGACTTCAACCCATGATCCTCACTTAAATGTCTAATGCATTAAATGTAACACCTTATATGAAACAATGACTAATGTACCTCATGTGTGCTAGACGACCATCATCGGATGAACCATGCTGATCAAGTGAGTGACCCAAGCCATGATGAGGGGGGAAGCATTTGAGGGGTTGTTGTTTGTGGAGAATGTTGATCATCATCTTTGGGTTCATTGTCTACAATGTGGATCATGGAGAATGATCTCCTCTAGTTACCCCTAGGTGAGAGGGGGTAACAATTACAACGAAGATGGCTGCAAGTATAAATATATCCCAAGGGGTATATTTAGATGAGCCATTAGGCTTCTTTACCTTTTATTATTCTTTTATTATATTTATAATGTTATTATTATGATTTGTATTCACTACAATAACACCTCCTTCTAAACGCTTCATCCTCAAAGTGTTGAAGAAACTAATTACTTTGCATGAATCCTACCTTGATGTCACTATTTTGTGTTTCTCTATCTTCATCCCTTCGCTTTGATGCTAATGACAACGACACTTTCCAATTGACACCCATGGTAGGTGAAATTTCTTGGTCATCATCATTTGAAAACATGCAGCTTCTATTTTTGCTTCAATATGGATATTGTTACAACTTGAGCGGGCCTAATGCTTAAGAACATGTGTTTCCTTCTAGGAGGTCACAGGTTAAAATCCAGAGGGGGGTAGGGTATGTACACCTATATAGACTTTAGCAGTCAAATCTTTGCACGGAGGGGGTCCCTTGTCCCACAAACAAGGGGGTCTCATACACCAATTCAGTGTCTGGCTTGTCCGTGACCTTAAAATTAGATTATTATAATATTATGCATCTTAGATCAATCAAGCCTCCAAGCAAACGAACACGAACTTCACTTGTAATACTTGGAGATATGATGAATGGACGTTATGCAAACCATTCCTCAAGCATAACATTGTACTTGCCATACTTATTTTGCATCTGCAAGTAAGATTGAGATATCTCTAGATCTTCCCCCAAATACCCATCTCATCCTCTTGTGTCAAAAGATGGAATTCCTTGTAAGTTCTTACATATGCAATACCATGGTCTCTACTATTCACTTGCTTAATAATGACTATCAACTTATATTTAGTTTTCATTGTCAAAGTAGTATTGTAGATGTCACATGAAATTTCATTTTTCAATTTGGATAGTTTATGGCGAAACTAATTGCATGGCCTCAACATTAGCAAACTTGTGGAATTTGGTGTGATTGGGACATCGACTTCATTAGGGTAAGATTGGCCATGAAGCCTAAACCTTAAACCCTAATCCCAACCCAAAAATCTCTGGATGGCAAATGCATTTTAGAATTGAAGAAAGTTGTAAAAGAACAATCATTAACAATGAACACCTTTCTCATGTCTCCCAAGAGTGAGAAATCCTCCACTAATTTACCTTATATTTATGTGTAAGTATCTTTGTACAACCTGTTTTGAATACAACTATTGTTGGACAACTTATCTAATATCGTTCCAACCCTTTTTGGGGGACTCGGTGAATATCATGATCTCAAACAATTTCATCATTGGTTTGAGGAACTGGTCCATGTAAGGTCTCATTGAAATCACTGTAAGCATTCTTATTGACCAATGTTCAACCATGAAATCTATTCCAAAAAACCGAGGATCATTGTGTTGGCAATTGAGTAGAGTAATCGTTCTATGCGTCCATAGGGTTTTCTCATGCTCAAGTATTACACTAAAATCCTCTGCAATCTATACAATGGGTGAATTAATGTATTTTTGTATATTGTTGTGAAAATCAAATAAGGTAGTGTAGTTTGGTAATACTATCTTGGTTAATGCGATGTTTTTACTCGACGAATACAACACTTCATTGATGAAGCTCAGATGGTCATGGTAGAGTTGTCTTCTTAGTTCAACCTTCTTTTGAGGCTTCTAGCTTACTTGTTCATAAGCTCCGGTATTTGGAGACATGATAATAAAATAAACTTTCCTAGAGGTGCAACTTCACTATCAATGTTTGCTCCCAATTTCAATGCTCTTATAGATGCATAGTTTAATCCTCTTATGATCAACCTAGGTAAAACCAACGTGATTATCTTCAAAATTCTTAAGAATGTCATTACAAAGTTCCATTTCTTTTTAGTGGGCAGGATGTTGAGATCACCACAACTTATACCTACTTGGGATTCCAATTTTTAGGTCCTAGGTTTGGGTTGAGAAAGGCACTCCAACCTCGGATTAATAAGGGGTGTGGGTACCTTGCAATTCTTGAGTGACAATGTTTCTAGATTCACTTCTAGGACATATCGTCCAAGATGGAT
Source organism: Picea engelmannii (assembly GCA_009831015.1). Lineage (NCBI taxonomy): Eukaryota > Viridiplantae > Streptophyta > Pinopsida > Pinales > Pinaceae > Picea > Picea engelmannii. The sequence goes on along the minus strand of WSFP011344719.1, from coordinate 10,197 downwards.
CTCATGGATTCTATCATTCAACCCATGGTTCTAGGGTGTGGGGGCCTGTTTTGCTTGACTCAGATTGGACCAAGATGGAGAGTTTAGAGACTCTTATGCTCCATCGTATCATCAAGGCCAAGAGGATAGTTACCCATACCATTGTTCAAGTAGAGTTTTTGACCCACCCTTTCTAGCTTGAGACCATTTTTTGACTGATCTTGTTTTTGCATAATATCTAGAGTTTTGTTGACATGGCCATTGGGAGGGATCATTATCTGTATCTTGCTCACTGCTCCTTAGAGGCCGTGGCTTCGACCAAACCTACGAGATAGTTTCATGGTTAGTTTTTAGAGGTGTCACGTTTACTATGGTCAATTGCATTTCAATGGATTGTGCCCCTTCTTTCAAGTATTCTTTGGATGCCCTTGGATATCTTTTGTCGAATAAGTAGGAGATGAACAAGATTATCAAATATGACATGTAGACGCAGAATGTTTGGGTGTTTGAAGGCCAAGATGTCGTTTTAAGGAGAATATTTCTTGAAGATGAGAGACAATGTCATTGCTTGACCCCCTTACATGCTATCACATTGGACGCATGTGCTCAAGAGCCCTTTGGGCCAGTGTTTAATGGGTTCACATAGGCTTCAAGTAGAGGTCAAGCATCAAATTCCATGGGAGGATAGATGGCAGGAGACCAAGACAAAGGAGCATTTTATTTTTTGGTGTCCTAACTACTACGAGATTCAAGGACAGTTCTATTGCCTCTTCAAGGAGTCTTAGAACTCTCTCCATCTTTTTAGGTTCTTGGACCAGTGCTTCTTAGCCTTGTTTATGAGGGAGGTAGAAGGTATCCAATCTTCCTTAGATCGTGCTCCCCTATTGCATGCTATTGTAATGATTACATCCTTTTTTCTGGTGCTACCAATAGATAAGGGTACTAAGGAGTACGCAAACAACAAAATCATTCTAGTAGGGCCTAGATCTGTGAGACCCTCGGGGGCTTCTTGCTCCCCTCCAACAGATCCTTGGAGTTATCGACTTAGATCTCATGACAGGGCTCATCATTCGAGTAGGTAGCTCTCTTCTTCTATACAATAACACAAATCGCTCCCTTGAGACGACGAGACACTCTATGGACCAACTCTTCCGAACAATGTTCTAGTGTAAGCTTTTTCTCTTCGGCCTTAGAGGTTAGGAGAGACACATCTGCAAAGGTGGGTGACCTTTTGGAGAGTAGTGGTTCCTACTCCTCTTCAATTGACAGGTTCACGAGGCAACATAGCTTCTTCCCTTTCCCTTGTATCCTCTTCCGAGGAATCCCTCCAGGGTGTTTGGCTTTTGGTCCTTATCATTCCATGTATCACTCCAGATTTTCCAACAAGACTTTCTTTTCTAGCTTTTGGAGTTTAGATCTTAGAGTAGATCTACTTTTGGTCTTTTTAGGAATCATCCTTGTGCTTTTGCTACTATTGTACTTAGTAGTCCCATTGACCTATTTATGGTCATTTGTTGGACATTTATAAAATTATCTAATCTTGATTCATATAAATGTCTGTGATTAACAAAATTGTCCATAATCGCTTCACAAAACCCATGTAGGAAGATTTTAGTCAACATTTTGAACCTTGAGAATGGTTCTTCATTAGGACACAAGAGTTGATTTAGAGAAAAGCATGGCATTGTTAATTTACACAAGAGTCAGTAGGGGTGGGCATTACATTGGCTGCAATAGTTGATGAAAGTTATTTTGATTATTGTTAGTGTGGTTATTATTATTATTGCTATAGATATGATTTGATAGGAAATGCACTCACACTCCCACAATGTATTGTTTCTAATATATCTTGCAGACCCTTTGACCTATTTATGGTCACATGTTGTACATTAATAAAATTATCTTATCTTATCCTATCTTATATGTAACCACCACCAATCACAAGTTCTTTTACAATGACTATGGGAGGTGAAATGGGCTTTTTCTACCACAGTTGCTAGTGACACGGGAATTGTGAAGGCAATATTCATTAAACATAGCCCTTGAGGTGAGGTGTATTACTTTGGATGATCATTTTTTGGGTTGATGTTAATTTTATTGAGCCCATTGTGATATGCTCCATTATGCAGATATGAGTAACTCTAAGGGTGCTTCATTTAACACTCCTACAGTAACTGGGCAAATAGTTGAGGTTGATGAGAACCTTATTGGTGATTTCTCCGACTCCAAGCCCACAATTGTATCTTCTTCTATACAAGATGTTCCTTCTAGCACTCTATTGTATAAATAATAATAAAAACAAAAGGAAAAAGATAATAAGAAATAATATATTAAAATACATGACCTTTTCTCGAAAAGGTGTCAAGGCATCCCTTTGCTTATATTTAGGGGACCTTCATTGTAATGAGACCATCTTATATTTTTCTCATAAAACATTATATTTATATTCATTATTGAGCATATAAAATTTGTGCTTACAAGATCTAGTATCGAAGCCAGATTACCAGGTTAACAATCATATGCTCAACTATATGCCTTACAACCAAGAACCATTGCCCTCTACCGCCGTCGTCCGTACATGAATCTGCGTTCGTACATCTGTCGAATCAGTTCCATGTCCATACATCCGTCATATTAGTTCCGCGGTCATACATCCACTAATTTCTGTCGACGTACACCATCACCAATAGAAGTCGTACAACGCATCCGTATGTCGAAATATTGTAACTGCGAAGTATATTCTAATTATAATTAAGTTATTATTGAATAGATCAATCCCCTTTTGTGGATTGATCATGTCGGGACTTATGTATGACCAAATCACCTTTTGTGGATTGGTCAAACCCTAGTTAAATGGTGCTAATTGATAAGTCGGCCCTTAGGGCTAATTAAAGTGGTTTTAGCCACTAGTTGAAGAAGTCGGCCCAGCTTGGTGAAGAGACACAACCCTAGCGCTCCTCAGCTAGTATAAATAAGAGAGGATAACTCCTCATTCTCTCACTCACTCATCCACTCATGTAGTGCACATCTTTTGGGAGATAGCTGCAGTTGCCAGAAGGAGAGAGAGGCGCATGCTCAATCTTAGTTATTCTTGGTGGTCTTTTCTTTTATCTTGGCATTATATTGGCAATCTATATTAAGGAAGTTTTTGTTGGGTTTTCTCCCCCATGAGGCTTTCCCAGGATAAAATGTTGTGTACCTTGTGATTGTGTTTCTTTCAGTGATCTTGCTTATGCTATTATTGTCTAGTAAATTGAAAAAAACTTAATAGTAGCTCTAAATTTAACATGGAATCAGAGCTAAACTGAGTAGAGCACCTTTCATTGGGTAACCAAAAACGTCACTATTGCCGTACAAGAAAATTAGGGCTTTTTGTTGGAAGATAATTTCTGACTAAAAACCATCTAGGGAAGTGCGCCCTAGCCTAGCGAACTAATTGGCAGCTTGAGTGCACCTTTTCAGTGGCCAAAGCCTCCGGAAAGTGAAACCCTAGTTTTGGCTGGTACCAGAAAACCAGGAAACCAGAACCAGAACCAGTGCTAGAAGTACCAGTCCAGATTTGCGCAGGTTTAGTTTCAAGCGGTAAAATTTGGATTTTCTGAAAACAGACTGCACCAGCCTACTCGCCTCAGCCCAACGCATCTAGTCCCTGGATCAGAATTCCAAAATTTGAAAGTTGAAAAATTAGGGTTTCCTCATAAAACCCTAAGTTGCAGTTGCAATTGCAGTACCAATTACAATTACAGTTGAAGTACCAGTTACAATTACAGTTGAAGTACCAGTTATAGTTGCAGTTATAGTTGTAGTTGCAGTAATAGTTATAGCTGCAGTAGCAGTGCCAGTTACTTCATGCCAGTTGCAGTTGCAGCACCAGCTGCAGTACCAGCACCAACTGCAGTGAAAGTTTTTGTGAAGTGTTGGGACTGTTGTCTTATTGTCCTAGTACACCTTATTGTTAGAGGTATGTACTTACATATGTTTAAAAGGTATTATTATTCTAAAGGGTACTTGCAGGAGAAAGGCTCTTTTGACAATCATAGATCCAGGAGGATCTCAGATCCAACACATTCAGAGGAATAACACACCCCAGGTTTGATCAGTTTGATATGCATCTATTTGTTATGACATTATTTTGACCTTATGAACATCTAGGTTGTATGTTGAAGTTATGACCATTATACTAACCCTTGGTCAAAATGAAAGTCAAGGTATTAGATTGAGATTAGAGTTTATTCTCTAACTTAGATTTCTGTCAAGATAGCATATTGTCTTAGTACAGAGGACAGGTTGAAGAAAGCACTTGTCATCTTGAGCGAAGGAGACTTAGAAGAAATGCAACACACTCATTCTTGAGGACAAGACTCTAGGTTCTAGGTTTGATTGATTAAGTTGATAAAATTTGAAGTTGCACATGACAAGTTTGATAACTACCTCATTACAAGTAAACACTATAGTTGAGGTAGCAGTCTTTGAAAAGTATTATACTTGGTAGCATGTGAGCATATTGAGATAAATGCTAACATCTCCTCTAGGAGAAACTTCTTGTGTTGGTTCCAGGTTATCATGGAGGAATGTTTGATCACAACACTAGAAGAGTGTTGATCTCATTTCGTATTGTATTTCTTACTTTTGATCTTTGTTTCAAGCAAGTCACAAGTGATATCTCTAAAGGAGCTACTGTGATGATTATTCGTGCTATTGTTTTATTATTATTATTATCAAAAGAGTATTATTCTTGCTTCTTGTTTTGTTGACCTTGTTTTAGGTCACAAGTGATAACCCTAAGGTGAAGGTTGCAGAAGCCAACAGATTAGATGAGACATGAAGCAGACTATGTACATGACTATATACATTCATGTACCAAAGAAGATGAAGAAGAAGCTATTTTTTGAGATCCAAAGTATCTCATATGGAGATTGATTGTAAGGAGCAGAAGGCTCCAAAGATGACCGAACATTAGAACAAGAACTCACAGTAGACTTGTTCAAAGGATATTGAAGTCACCTTGACAGGAAGCAGAATTCATTTGAAGTCTTACTCAATTTTTCATACTTAGACTTGGTATTCAACACCAGGTATATCCTGCAAAGACTATGAAGTTTTTGTAGACTCAGAGTAAGCCTGATCTCAGAAAGGATCAGATGAAGAAACATCTTCCAGGACTGGGAGGCAGATGCCATGAGTTGAGAAGACTAGATCATAGCTTTAAAGACCTCTAGGAGACATGAAATCTCCTGCGAAGATTCCCTTGTTTCAGTGTCAGAGAAGGAAGCCAGTTAGAAGGACTGGATATGGATTTTTCTGTGAGACTAGAAGTCAATGTTGACTTCCAAGATTGATCTAACAGATCAAGCATGTTGGAGATGTACAAAGCCTGATGTGTGTCCAGAGGATTCTCCCAACAAGAGGGAGAAGACTATGACGAGACACTTACTCCAGTAATCGAAGAAATAGTTCCAGTATTTGTGAAAACAACCAGAACAACCATGATTCATATACAATATGAGATGCAGGGGGAGCAATCTCCATATTTAAAATTGAGTGGCAGTTGGTGCAATACATTAGTTGGGTCATGGAGACATGACTGCAATAACAGATAGAGTTACCTCCATGAAAGAAGAAGAGACACCTTCAGTATCAGTTATTGAGCCACTCTCAGGTTCAGATGAAGTTGTTACCGTAATGGAATAAAGGAGTTACTCTCTGATTTCAACAGTCATAGTGAGAATGAAGCAACCATCCTCAACTTCAGAGCAACTGCAGGTGCAAAGTCCCAGTTCCAGAGGAACAATTGCAGAGAGAGTAGAGGACATACTCTCAGACATTGAGACAGATAGTGCTTTGCAGAAAGCGCATAGAGCTAGCACATAATTGTGCAGATTAAGTTGTAGCTGAGCAAGTGTACCAGGTCGATACAATGAGATGTGAAAATTTGGCTTTAAAATACAAGACACGAAGACTCATGTCTAGAAGTTGAAGCAAGCTCCAAGAGCTTGGTATGGCAAGATTGATAGTTTTTCGATGAGCTTGGGCATTACCAAGAGTAAAGCTAATCCCAATCTTTACTTCAAGATTATGGATGATGGACCAATTATATTGCTGCTATATATGGATGACTTATTCTTGAGAGGTGAAGAAAAGATCATCACAGATTGCAAGAGGAAGCTTGCTGCAGAATTTGAGATGAAAGACCTAGGTACGATGCATTATTTCTTAGGTCTTGAAGTTTGGCAGAGAACAGAGAAGATCTTCCTTAACCAAGGGAAGTATGCAGTTGTAATACTGAAGATGTTTGTTATGTTGGAATGTAAATCCATGAACACACTCATGGAAACAAAGTTGAAGCTCATGGTTGATACTTCGTCAGAATTGGTTGATGCTACGCTGTAGAGACAGATCACTGGATCGTTGATGTATCTGACGAATACCAGGCCAGATATATGTTTGGTTGTGAACACTTTGAGTCGGTACTTGGTAAAGCCCATAGGTGTTCACCTTGTTGCTGCAAAACATGTGATGAGATACCTTTAGGGTACGTTGGACTTTGGTCTCTGTGATACTGGAGATCATGACTTCAGACTGATTGGTTATATAGATTCAGATTGGGCTGGAAGTGTTTATGATAGAAAGAGCACTTCAGGATGTTGTTTCAGTCTGGGGTCAGCCATGACTTCATGGCAGAGCAGGAAGCAATCCGGTATTGCTCTCAGCACGACAAAAGTGGAATACATTGCAGCATGTTCCGCCAGTTGTGAAGCCATATGGCTTCAGAAGTTGTTGACAGGTCTATTCGATCTGGAGATGGAAGCCACCGTGATTCTATGACATAACCGAAGTTGCATAAAGATGATGAACCCCGTGTTCCATGAGAATTCGAAGCACATAGAAATCCGATATCACTACATTCATGATATGGTGCAGAGGGGAGCTATAAAGCTCCAATATGTTGGCACAGATGATCAGGTTACAAATGTGTTGATCAAGCCTCTGTCTCGTGTAAAGTTTGAATACTTTAAAGACAAGCATGATATAGTCTGAAAGGACCTCCCTCGAAAGGGGGAGTGATGTTGATGATACTATGGTATCCTGACCAACAATGGGTAGCTCAATTAGGATTTTATATCCTAGGGGACTGAGTATCCCTAGATAGATCCCGAAGGTTCGGTAAGGACGGTTTGTCAGAGTACATGTGCGTGTATATGCCAGTTGTGGTCAGTAGTGGTAGCTTCGTTAGGATTTTTATAATCCTAGGGGATCTTATGATTTCTGGCAAATCCCGAAGGTCCGGTAAGGACGGTCTGTCAGAGTACCACGTGGTAGCTTCGTTAGGATTTTATATCCTAGGGAATCTTATGATTCCTGGGCAGATCCCTAGGGATTGTCAGAGTACCATAAAATGTTGTTACACCTGCCTCATTCTGTTGCTATATGTTGATGATGTTGTTATCCCAGCTTCGTGCTGATGATGTTGTTGACTCAGCTTCATGCTGCTGATGTTGTTGTCTCAACCTCATGTTGATAATGTTGTTATATCAACCTCGTTTTGATGATGTGGTTATCTCAGCCTTGTGCTGATGATGTTGTTTTCTCAACCTCGTGTTGATGATGTTGTTGTCTCAGCCTTGTGCTATTGATGTTGGTGTACTAGCCTTGTGTTGGTGATATTATTACTCTAGCTTCATGCTATTGATGCTGATGCTTCAACTTCATGTTGGAGATGATGATGATGATGCTACTTCAGCGTCATGCTGAAGATGATGGTGATGTTGCTACTTCAACTTCATGCTGAAGATTTTGATGATGATGTATCAATCTTGTAATGATTGATGATGTTGTATTAGTGTTATACTAATTGATGTTGATATAGAGAATGATGATGATGCCACTCCAGCTCCATGTTGTGAATGATGATGATGATGCTATTCCAGCTCCATGCTAAGAATGACGATGATGATACTATTCCAGCTCTATGTTGTGAACGATGATGTTATTGATGATGAGAAAAACTTTCAATGATTTATAGATGTGCCGGTCAGTGTTCCAGATGCTGATGATGTTGCTGCCCTCTCTCTCTCTCCTGATGATGTTGTAGAATACCCTTCTTGTTAAGGGGGAGTGTTGAAATATTGTAACTACGAAGTATATTCTAATTATAATTAAGTTATTATTGAGTAGATCAATCCCCTTTTGTGGATTGATCATGTTGGGACTTATGTATGACCAATTCCCCTTTTGTGGATTGGTCAAACCCTAGTTAAATGGTACTAATTGAGAAGTTAGCCCCTAGGACTAATTAAAGTGGTTTTAGCCACTAGTTGAAGAAGTCAGCCTAGCTTGGTGAAGAGACACAACCCTAGCGCTTCTCAGCTAGTATAAATAAGAGAGGATAGCTCCTCATTCTCTCACTCACTCAACCACTCATGTAGTGCGCATCTTTTGGGAGATCGCTGCAGTTGCCAGAAGAAGGAGAGAGAGGCGCATGCTCAGTCTTGGTTATTCTTGGTGGCCTTGTCTTTTATCTTGGCATTGTATTGGCAATATATATTAAGGAAGTTTTTGATGGGTTTTCTCCCCCATGAGGGTTTCCCAGGATAAAATGCTGTGTACCTTGTGATTTTGTTTTTCTCAGTGATCCTGCTTATGCTATTATTGTCTAGTAAATTGAAAAGAACTTAATAGTAGCTCTAAATTTAACACCGTAGAGATCGACTGTACGATTAATTAATTAATTACTTAAGTACCATACTGTGCAATTTAATTAATTGATTTTTCCGTACAGTCAGTTGAAAATTGTACAACTAATTGATTACAAAGCCATAAGCTTTTAATTAATTGCAAACATTCACCATCCGTATAGACGTACATTGTAATCCATAACGTGAATGAATTAATTGGTTATGTCTTATAGATTTAAAAAGATAGGTTGTACAATTGAAGTTAATAAACCATCCAACTCAGTAATTCAAGAAATTTTAGAAGACATTACAATGGTAATTAAATTCAATCAAAATTGATCATAAGAATACCCAGATGGTAACTTGGAAAATGTTGGAGGTCAGTAACCAGTTTAGGATTGGAGAAGAAAGAAAAGCAACAAAAGGAAAATGATAAAAGGTATGAAGAACTTAAGGAGAAACATAGCAAGTTGGAGGAGTAGATCACTCAGAATCACAATGTCCTACAAAAAGAACAAACCGAGCTAAGAAAGTTGGTCACCCAAAATCGCCATACCTCACATTAGGAACATGCAAGGTTGTGTGACTAGATCCATGACAATCATGCCGAATTGAAGTACATCATAGCCAACCTCGAGGCACAGATCAATTCTCAAAATGCAGTGATCGCACAACCACACTCTCCAAATACTTCCAACCCTCCATCGAGCCCCTCTAGTACATCAAATCCACAAGTGAATATACCCCCTCAAGGCGTTATAATCCCTAACCAATTTCTGTCATATACAAATCAACCAATATTTGCATATCCGATATGAGCGAAAAATGAATTATCAAAATTTGACGGGAATGAAAATAAGGTGTGGTCTGGTTTAATAAGGCAGAGGAATATTTTGAAATTTATGGTATTAGTAATGATGACAAAAAAATCAAATATGCATCCATGCAGCGAGAAGGAGACACATATAGTTGGTACATGTGGTGGAAGAAAACAAGATATTCAATAAATTGGAGTAAATTTAAAGATGAATTATTTAAAAGATTTCAAGGTATCAAAGAAGAGGATTGTTTCATAGAGCTCACGAGATTACAACAAAAAAGAAACGTGGATGAATTTACTCGTGATTGGGAAACACTGGCCACAAGAGAAATCGGGTTGCCAACAAAACGTCTAATTGAATTGTATGTAACTGGTCTTAAACCACACATCAAAAATGAATTAAAGTTACACGATATTATGACTATGGATGTAGCAATACGTAAGGAAAAAGCGACAGAGAAAAAAATTGAAAGATCATCATTACAAAAATTCAATAAGACTTATTCTCGACGAAAAGAGAGTGATTGGAGGTTCTGTGGAGACAAGTGGTCACCAGGTTGCAAATGCAGCAATCAAAAGTCATACAAATACAAAGATGAAAAACAATTAGACATTTCCATAAGTGACTCTGATGATGAGGAAAAAAGAAGGAAAATAATTATCGTAAATGTGGTAAAAATTGGTTTCTAGGACATAGATGTGCATCTAAACACCTATATCATT
>ML845641.1:52662-63316 GCA_009831015.1 Picea engelmannii | reverse complement strand
CTCCCTCCTCAAGATGGCCTCCATCCTCTTGACTGTGACTATCTTTGCAGAATTACCTGTCATGCCTCAAAGCACTACCTTTCGTCCACCCTCCTCTGTAAATGACATCTCCATGGTTTTGTAGTTGGTGGTGATAGGCCCCAACGTACTAAGCCACTGAACTCCAAGGATTATGTTAGTATCAGGAAGGTCCATCCCATAAACGTCTTGTACCAGCTCATGCCTACCCAATGTAAGCTTCATACCTAGAATGTACCTATCACAACGCATAGTGCTTCCACCTGCTACCTCCACCTTGAATCCTTCAAACTCAACCGTGGGTATATGCCTCCTCTTCAACAATGCTGAGTCAATGAAGTTGTGAGAGGCTCCCCCATCAATCAACACTGATACCTTATGCACCTGCAAGACTCCTCTCATCCTGAAGGTGTTAAATTTGGGCACTCCGTTGATTGATGCCAAGGTGGCTTTCCCCTTAGTCGTACTGTCCTGTCCTGTGACCTCCTCTTTTGTTGTCTCTGTGATTTCGGACTCCATGTTCTGTAGTTGGCCGCAATCTTCCTCTTCCTCATTGTTTGAAGTCACCTCTATGTAGTTCACTTGGCCACGGCCCATGCACTTGTGTGATGGGTTCCATGGTTCTTTGCATGTGGAGCAGAGTCGCTTCCTTCTCGGTTCCCTCCTGGTGTTATCATCCATTCTACCACGGCCCCTGTCAAACCCCCTTGGTTCACGTCCTCCCTAGTTCAATGGAGGTCTCTGATCTCTTCCTTCGATGTTAAGAGGTGGCCTAGGCACAAATTTTGGTTTGGCAGCTGGTCCTAGGTCCCTCGTCCTCCAAATAGCATCTTGTAGGTTGGTAGGCTTAAAATCCTTTACCCAACCCTTCAAGGGTTCCATCAACCCCTCAGTGAAGAGCATCACGAGTCTGATTGGTGATATATCCTGCACCATGACTGCTAGCCTCTAAAATTTCTCAATGTATGCCCCAGTTGCTCTTATTTGCTTGAGCTGTGTGGGCTCCCGGAAGGGTAGCTTAGGATCCCCCTGATCAAATCTGTCAATGAGTCTCTGAGTGAATTCTGTGTAGGTCACTATCTGATTGTGGCCTAGTGTGGTGAGTCCATGATACCACCAATCATGAGCCTTGCCATCCAGGTACATAGTGCCAAATTTTATGGCTTCCATCTCCCTCATGGGATTAAGCTGCAGATAAGTATCCAGCTTTTGTACCCATGCCTGCGTTGTTATCTTGGTCGTACCATCAAAGTATGGGATTTCTATCTTCCCTGCTCTTCGTTCAAACTCATAACTGCTCCTGTGGTTCGGCCTAGACTTGTTTCTGAACTTGAGTTAGCAGTATTGATCCTGGGACATCTACCTATGAATCATATCCAAGCCATGGTACTCCCTAGTACACTATGCCATCTTCTCAACAAAGTCATCCACCTGCTCCTGTTGTACCTGTTCATCTGTGAATGTGGGCAAGTACGACCTAGGGTTATCCCTGCTACCAATCTGTCCATGTGATGTACCCCCTCCATGGCTTCCCTCGGACCTGGGAGCCTTTTCTGGATTATACCTGTTTTCACCATGGGATCCACCAACCTCTCTGTTTCCATAAGTCTCAGGTTATTTCCCCTGATGAGTCATCTGCATCAATAGTTGGGTTATCATAGATTGGTTCTCATCAATCTTCCTCAGATTCCCATCTACCTTCTTCAAGGTCTCAGTGATTTCGACTTGTCCCTTTCTGTTTGTCTCTTGGATTTCCTGTAAGTGATGGACCAGGTTGCTTTCTGTAAGGTTTAGGGTTTTACGAAATTCAGCTGCCAAGTAAGCCAAGCCCTATGGCTCACGATCATCTCCTGAACCCTCCATTTCAGCTTATGTTTCACTAGTCTGCTTCTTCCTTCTACCCATAAAGATACCACTGTACCTCTACATGCGCTAATCCTCACAGGTTTGGAGGATCAGAGCTCTGATACCACTGTAATGTTCCCAAGCCAATTTTTTTGCTTGGAACACTAACTAGCCACTGATTTGATTATTAATTGTTGTGTATGCAGGTTGGCCATGAACATTTCGGCCGTAGGGTTTATTCAGTTATTCAGTCACAAATTATACAAGAACTATTGCCATCATATGAAGATCATCAACAATACATAAGATAGGAACCACAAACAAGATCTGAACTTTATTATAGGAAAGCAAGCACCTGATACAAATAGATAAGTAGATCTGGAATAGCTTCAGATGGCTTCAAGACAATAATAATGTTGCATACAAAATGCTCCCGGAGATACAAATCAAGCCTCCCAAAGGCTGCAATAGAAGATGAACGCTCAACTGCAAAACTAGGGTTTTAGCCTAACCCTCAAGCTGCTAGTACAACCTGCTGAAGACAATGTAGACAAGGGGTTCGACCCTCCTAAATATGATGACCCCCAAATGTTGCTAGACTCCTCCCAATGATTGATCAAGGCAATGGTAGCCTCCCCCTGAAGTATGGAGCATCAACACTGAAGCTTCCTCCCCAAACTGCAAAAACCCTAAACTGGGACGACCCTCCTGAAACCCTGGATATGGCCAATAGTTCAGCCTAGCTGAATAATGGCTCTGAATCCCCTGAAACTCTCTAGGATGATAGATCGGGCAACCATAAACCCTTGAGAGAAGTTTCAAGGTCAAATTTGGCCTATGGCCTTCTAGATTTGAGAAACACTGGATCACCAAATCGTCCTCTTCCTCCTGAAATCATCCCAACCTGCAGACAAATGATAGGGACGTGATGACTCCTCAAAGAAACCCCCAAACTGATGAGCAAGGGCTTGCAAGAAAAACCCTAATGCTGAAAACCTCCAAAACTTCCTCGATATGCTGGATCGAGCTCTTCCTCAACCAATGATGCGCCCCTGCAAGAAAACCCTAGCTGGTACAACCCTGCTGGTCCAACTGGTACGGCCCTGCTAGTCCCCCCTGAATAGATGATGGATGTAGAATGGTGTGGGTGGAGTATTTCATCCCCGAGACCAATCTTGGAACAAAGTGAATGGAATCTTTCACCACTGAGTTGTTCACTAGGGTTTGTAATATCAAAACCCTCAAAACTGTATGCTCAAGAGAATCAACAAGCAAATATCAAATATCCAAGATGATTTGAGAGGTGCGCCCTAGCCTTCTCTTTATACTTTTTTCTGTTTCCTTGTTAAGTTAACCCATAAGGTTAACTCCTAACTCAACCTCCAGCGCTTCTATTCCTTCATTGAGTTATCTTTTAACTCTTTTTACCTTTTCACTAAATCAACTTAAGAATATAACATTAGTTTGGTTGACTTTTCCCCTCTGTGTGAGACTATGGCCTAGTGGGGATGCCTAGACCACTAAGTCTTCCCAAACCTCTTCATCAAGAGGTGGGGGACATTACATAAACATGTATGTTATATAGCCAAGCTTACAGTATAACTAAGCACAAAAAGAAACTTCTCAAGTCTAAATGTATTACATGACATTGCAACTAATTAAATAATTTCAAGAGGGATTTGAACCCCATCTCCTCCAAATGAAGGTGTGTATCCAATTTCACAACTAAAATTACTATATCAAATATGTAATAGTTTTTGAAAGAGTCATAATAACATATACCATCTTAATAATATCTTTTAGTTGATGTTAATTTAAATTTGTCCCATTCTATGAATCTATTATTGTATTTCTTGCATTCTTATACAACATCAAGGCTATGCCATTTAATGTGGTCAAATATGTTTTTCCTTGGTATGCTTTTTGTAATGTTCCCAACCAAATCTGATATAAAAATCAGATCTAACTGGTTGAGAACTTTCATCAAACACTTTGACAGTATGTTCTATTTCCCTTAGCAAATGCCATCTTCTTGTTGTCCCGACTTTGATGAGGTTTTTGGATGTGTTAGTATGACATTTGAAAGAATTTATACCTCCTTATAACTCCTTGATTGTGGGCTGCTATATATAATTGATGGTTGTTATGTTTTCTATGTTTTGGCTGATTGAAACATTTTTCCAAACACTTTGTGTGCAATGGCTGTAACATTCATTTAAGTGTATTTTCTGAGGTATTTCGGTCCATATTTCTTTATGTAATACATAAGGAAAACACATGCAATAATAACCAAATAAATCAGAAACTAATAGCTATTAAAACTCATAAGATAGTACCTCAAATATTTGCTTTATTTAATATGTATTTGGTTGTCCAACATACAGCAATTTCCAGATCTAATATAAGTAATACAACAGCCACTTTATTGGCCTATAATGGCTCCAAAAGGCAAGGAAATAGTGTCAATTATCCTCCTTTTCGATTCCCTAATGATGGCTTCCCAAAATAGATGTTATATCATGCAAAATCCATAATTCCCATCCCCAGAAATGTGTCTTCCTTGTTGCTTACGCCCTCCTGAAATATGCACAATAAATCTGATGTAAAATCTTCATGAAATGGCTGCAACTTCTAGATCTGATGATGGCTAACTCATATGTTAAGAAACCTCAGTTGCAGATGATAAATCTGACCTCAAACAATAAGATCACTCATCCAAAATACGCCCTCCTTCAGTAATTTCGCCCCCTGGTCACAATAAATCATTCTGCAGAGAAACCCCTCCAATAACAGATGAGAAATGGCTCTCTTGGCATGGAAAATCCCCCAGAAAAAGAGAGAATCATCAAATCTCCCTTTTGCTATCCAAATCGAATTGATCTTCTCCCAACAGTGCACCCTCTCTGTTGGAAAACCTCTCAACCTGCGCCATGCTTGCACAAGTGGCTCCTGCAATGAATCTAAACTGATGTAGACTAGTGAGGGAGAAATCTTTCAACTCCGTGACCAAGCTTGGACCAGGTTGGGTGGAATCTTTCACCACCGAGTTGATCTCTAGGGTTTCTTCAGTCAAAACCTCAAAATCCCCAAGTGCATGGGCTCACTAGCAAGAAGCCAGATCTCAAACTGATAATCAACATAATAAGAGAATAGAGGCCACTATCTCTCTTTTATCCTCCTTGCTCACCTTGTCTCTCCAAGTGACTTTTACTTTATTTAATTATTAATTAATTAATTAAATCATTTTAATTAATTAATTAACAATTTTACCACTAAAAAGTGGTTTATCCCTCCTTGTGGCTTCTCTGGGCACTGAAAGTTACTTCTCATCATCCTATCCTGTAGTGCTATTCCTCCTGATTTTGATGAGCTATTACACTAAGAGGTTCCTCCAATTATTATGCCCAATATGACCTCCTTAGTGAATTTAATTAACATATAGCCCATAATAACTCAAAATTACAGAAATCGTCGAAATGCAACAGAACCAAAGCCAAGCTGTGCGGAATGGATCATGATGATGAAATAAGATGAGCGATGCAAGTCGGGCCCAATAAAACCCCTCAATATCTCTTGTACTTGCTATCACCCCTATCTGACTACTCCGGTCAGCATAACACTCTGTAATATAATGATGTCCAAAAGTGGGGACATTATAATCCTCCCTGCTAGAAAATTGCTTGTCCTCAAGCAATAACTGAGTAAATCCACATATAATACAGGGGTCCCATGTCCACCCATAGGAAACAAAGTAGGCTCCATCCAAAGCTGAACTACCATGCACTCTACCCCCTAGATCCCATATCAAGACGTGAACTGCAACACCCTGTGAGGCGTAATCCTGTAACATATCGACACCATGATTCTCCTATAAATGACACCTGGCCTCAACTAAAAATGAGTCTATACTCCAAGTCCATACCAAGACCAACACGGTCTCCACCCATTGAACATGTCGTTGCCATAGTGACGTACTACAAGACCTCAATAAATCACCCTCAAGTGACGTGCTCCCCTCAATACTGAAGCTTAATGGAAAGTCAAAGTCACATTTCCTTGCAAAGATCCACTCACCTCTATCAGTCGATGAAATGTTCATCCCTGCAATCCCTAGGTCCCATGCTAGTCTCTTCCCAGGATCACCACTAACGATGCACTACTCTGATCTTGACTGTCTGCTGATAGTATACATACTAGATCCCCCACTCCTGGGTCCTCATGCTGAAATACCTATGAAAACTAGACCTGTTGTCAAGAAGCTGCACCTATAAAAGTATCTCTGTGGAAGTAAAATTTTCCCAACCATCTCGATACTCGATCATGAGTATCAATAGGGAGAACCTGTCTCGCCCCATAGGACAAGCCCCTGCAATCCCTCTCAAAACCATCCAAGAGTGAAGTATGTTTCTCTCTAGCGCAAGCTCGGCCATCATAAGATGAAACACCCTACTAACCAAATGGACTCTCGAATCCCATGGAAAAATTGGAAGTTCATCACTTCCAATCCCCACTAACTGCTCATGTGTCATATTGATAACTGTCGGAAGCCCTCCATGCTCATCCCTATGAGAATTTGAATCTGTGTCGCCCTATGAGATATCTGTTATCCCATGGACTAAGATGCTCACCATCACGCCAAAGGTCTTAATGGTCTATCTCTGATGATCCACCCCTATGTTGTTGTATGCAATAAAGACTCTCCTGTCAAGTGGTCTTGGCCTACCAACTCTCCATGTAACCTTCCACTGTTTATCTCCCCCTATGTTGTTGTCCATGGCAAAAGTATCGGGAAAATCTAACAGAAACATCTGTAACCAACTATAGGACTGGAAAGTATCATATGCTTTGGTCAATCCCTAGGATTGGACCAAAAGCTCATCCGATGGCACCCAAGGTTAATGATCGTCTAAACTCCAACTATCGGGTACAACAGTAGATAACTCCACAAACTGTTGGTCAATCACTCTCCCTCCATCATCGCTCAGATAGATTTTTCTACTATGAAGGTGATCTCCCAGAACTACGTGTTGCTGCAAAGGAGATGAATCTCCATGCTCCACTAAGTGTGTCTCCTCCCTGCAATCTAATGTGTCCCCCTGAATCCAACTGTACATCTCTCTCATCATCATATGTCCGAGGTGTACTGTCGGATCATCCTCTGTGTGGATATCAATCAATCCTAGAACACAAATGAAAGCGTCCTCGTGACTACCCCTGGCTCTCGAATCCTCATGTGTATGTGTATGACTAACTGTCTCAGAACTACCCATGAATGGTGGCCCCTCTGACACCCGAACATCCTCCAGTAATGTAACTGAGGAACATATTTGACTCTCTGCTGAGATAGGTATGGTGTATCTCTGACCAGTCTCCTCAAGGAGCTCCTCCAATCTGAACTCTAATTCTTGGAGGGTTGTATGTGTGCCTTTCAAGAATCCTCGTGTGCTCTCCAACTCATGAGTGAGTCGATCCACCTTCAACTCCTGCTCCCTCAGGGCCCTGTGATACATCTCGCCAACCTCCAATAGGTAATCTTTGTCCATCAACAACTGTCGGTAGTCGGCCCTCATCATAGTCACCCTCTCCTTGAGAGTATGAAAGTCATCCATGACAAATCCCCCATCTAAACTATCATGTGTCATCGATGCCCTCCAACAATAATCTGCCACCAATGCATGTGTGTCATCAATGTGCCTAGTAGCTTCCATGATCATGTCCTCACTGACTCTCAACTGTCCTACCAAGTATCGTGACTCCTGATCACAGTCCTGTTGAGGTGTTACCTCACACCCCTCACTCCTAGTGTCAACCATGGAATCCCCAACAACACTCTCCGCAAAACATAAGGCACTGAACTGCCCATTGTCCACTGTGCTATTGGGTCCTCTTGTATGCCACTACACACCATCACCAACCGCTACCCCCATCCGAATCACAATGTATCCTGTATGGGTCGCTGTATCCTCCTATGCGCTCACCCTGCTACTATCATTTGCGCCTAGATCCCATACCGATGTGTCCAGACACGTGCTATGATCATCCCGACCAATAAGGAGTGCATCCTCATCGCTGCAGACCGGTCTTGGAAGCAAACGTCCCATCAAACTATCATTCCCCACAACCTGATCAAACAATGGAATCTCCAAAAGAGGTGACTCAATCTCCTCATGTTGATAGCTATGTGTAAGGTCCATTGTCTCCAAGTCATGTATCTCCTCCTCGGTCTATAGATCCATATGCCCCTGATGTACAATCCTCACACAAGGCTCCTCCACCATATCATAGATGCCACTGATACCCTCATGTGTCATAGCTATCATGGGTGTATGAGAAGATGAAAAATGTGTCACTGTCAACATAGAAAACTCGTCATCCTCCATCCATGACTTCCCGGAAGCCATGTCTACACTCAAGGATAGGTCATCCGACCTCCTAATCTCATCCTATCTAAGTGATAACACACATGAATCCTCACACGTGTCACTATTGTGCCTAATTTTTGAATCCTCAACACGGCCTGACGTGGAATATAAAGAACATATGCTATCATCCTGTCCAACCAATTGTCCCTCAGATGTGCAAGAGTCACTAGCCTCATCAGACTTCTCTAAATAGGCATATATGGTTGCATCCCCATGCATCTCCTCATTCTCACTGTCATAGTGCACCTCAATAATGTGCACCTTCCCTTTACCCCTGCATCTGTGATTTGGCTCCCAAGGCACTTTGCAACTGTAGCAAAGCTCCATGCATCTAATGGGTGAAAGCTCAATTTGTGTTTCATCTGCTATGTTTCTCCAATAATGGATTTCTTCCATCTTTTTGGCCCAATGTGTAACCTCATCTTTGCTCCACCTAGGATTTTTGATGGATACAAACTGTTGGAATGTGACTTGAGTCCTGAATGTCTCACTAAGGGTGTAATACTCCTTATCACAATATACGATCTCCTTTCCAAAATCTACGAACTCCATCTCTCCTCTAGATCATCAATGTATACCACAGGTTGGCGAAGGAAATTCGCTCTGATACCACTGTAATGTTCCCAACCAAATCCGATATAAAAATCAGATCTAACTGGTTGAGAACTTTCGTTAAACACTTTGACGGTATGTTCTATATCCCTTCGCAAATGCCTTCTTCTTGTTGTCTCAACTTTGATGAGGTTTTCTGATGTGTTAGTATGACATTTGAAAGAATTTCTACCTCCTTATAACTCTGTGATTGTGGACTGTTATATATAATTGATGGTTGTTATGTTTCTATGTGTTGGCTAATTGAAACATTTTGTCAAACACTTTGTGTGCAATGGCTGTAGCATTCATTTAAGTGTATTTTCTAATGTATTTCGGTCCATATTTCTTCATGTAATACATCCAATCTATTGGGCCTTTGGAGGCTATCTTCTACATTTCTTGAGTATTTTGGAGCTATATTCATTCCAACTTCTACATTCTATCTTGGTTATTACAGATCTGTAGATCTATTGTGTGAAGATCATCTTATTATCTAAATAAAGGTCAGATCTGAAGTTATTGGTTCTTCTCTGGTGTTCTATCTTTGTATCTTTCTATTTCCTTGTGTTGTTGTGCTATGGTCATTATCTATATGTTGTAAACTTCATGAAAACACCTTTAGCGCATTTTTGATAAGTAAACCTGCAAAACACATCCAAACACTTAAACAAAAGAGTAAAAAATAAACCCCTTGTTCCTGGCAAATCAGCTTGGGAACATTACAGCGATATCAGAGCATTAAATCCTCCTAGGTTGTGCGGATTAGCGCATGTAGAAGTTCATAGGTATATATATCAAAAGGCGCAGAAGACAGACTTAGGAAGTTGAGGCAAATATGGGTGAATCAGGGGATGACAGTGAACCATAAGATGTAGCAGGTATAGCTAAAGATTTGAAGAACTCCATCGACAACACTCAGTTTTCCCTTCAACACCATTTACAGGAGACACGGGAGACAATGCGCAGAGGACAAAGTGAGTTGAAAGAAACCTTGGAAAGATTGACAGTCAGCCGGGAGAAGATTGCACTTCTCCTTGTGCAAATGAATCATGGTAGAGATGGCCCAAATAACAATGGGAACATGGAGGCAAGTGGTTCCCAAGGGGGAACTAGACATCACACTGAAACTGGTCATCAGTTACACACATAGGGACATAGCTTATTTGGAGCAGTGTTTTAAAAACCGTTGAACCGAAACCGAAACCAGCCGGTTTGACCGGTTCAAACCGGTCAATAAACCGAACCAGTCGACCGGTTTATGACCAAAGTCCCAGAAACCTAAAACTCTCTAAAACCCCCTAAAACCTAAAACCTAAGTAACAGAGAAGTACATGGCTCATGTTTTCTCATGCAAGTTGGAGTTGTAAATGTTTTGGTGTGCTGAGGGTTATTTTGCCTTGTTAATGTTATTTAAAGAGGTCCCCACCGCCTCCATTTCACCCACCCTAGTAATTAATGGTAATGTTAAATTCTTAAAGTAAAAGGATTACTTAAATTTTTAACATTACCATTAATTGTTTCAGGATGTTTGAGAGTGGTTCCAACCTCATTGGACTTCATATGGAGAAAGTAGAATTTTAGGTCCCATTCAAAATTCAGTAGACTTAGCAGTTTTCAGGATTTCAAGATTGGCAAGATTGCAATGTTTCCACTGGATTCTATCATGTATGAGGGTATGGAACTGACATTTAATCAAGAGAACCAAGCTCTTTATGTACCCTGATGTTGGTGGCATTGATTGTTGAACTCTTTTGTCACGACCCCAATAAAAATGT
>ML845639.1:0-18484 GCA_009831015.1 Picea engelmannii | reverse complement strand
CCATGTGCCTTCTACTCTCCTCCACATGTCCTTTCTCATTCAGCATTCACTCTCCCTTATATCTACGGATCTTCACTTACATTCCATGATGACCAGCCAGAATCCTATCTTGTCACCTTTGTCCTCTCATCCTGCACGAAGTCACTTCTGCTCGTGGGCGATAATGGCTCCCATTGCCTTCAATGGATTGTTGTTTAAATACTCATGGTTGTTGTGGATTTCTCTCAGTTTCTTCGTTTGGTTCATTAGATCGCTCTTCCTTCACCCATGTTTGTTTTTCTCCTCTGTTCTTTCCGTCCGCACCCTTCTCTCTTTCAGTCTCTGCTTAACCTATTTGCTCAACGCCTACTCGCCTTCTCTACTCCTAAACCTTCACACCAACATGTGGTGGAGGTCAAGAGCACCATGCTCCTGCCTGAATTGCATCTCAAAAGATCTTCGAGAGAAATTTCTAACACTCTTAATAGACTGTAGGAGGATGGAGGAGCGTACAGACGCACAACATCAAGAACTTCAGCATGAAAATCGGGGGATACGTGAGGATTTGGCAGGCCTTCATACATAATTGCAGCAACAGGAAATCTGCCACAATCAAGAACTTGCGATAGTTTTAAGGGGAGTCAATAGAAACACAAGATAGCTTGGGGTTTTCACCCAGCAATTGGAAAATCCACAACAACTAGTGAACTCAGTTGGCACTAGCGAGTCTCAACTCCCTTCTTCTTTTCACTTTATAGCCAGTAATGATCATCATGTGGTTCCCACATATCCAATATTCGTAGACCGCCACTATGCAGAGGAGAACCCAGACCGCCACTACGTAGAGGAGAACCCAGCAGAGTCGAATCTAAAATCTCGATCAGTGGAACATCAGGAAGATTTCGGGCAACCTCAAAACTATTAATCAGGTCTTATATGAAATGTAATTTTTGTTGTTGTTAAATGTGTATATCGCCATTTTTACATGGAAGAATTATAGCTCATATGGACAAACTGATATAGTTTTCTTAGACCTCCATAGACAATTAAGATCCTTCAAAAGCAGTAGAGGTGTTCACACCCTGCGACATGTATTTTTTGAAATTTTGCTGCTATCTTTTTAATACAAAAACCTCCAACCGTTTCTATTAAAAAAAAAATTATTAAAATTTCTATAACTCAATTGGGATTAGCTCAGGTGGTTGGGAGGAATGATTATCATCCTCCCCATTCACGTTGAATTCCCACAAGTGACATGTTGATCTCTTGATGAGTATATTGTTGTAATGGCCTTGAGCCCTATGTTTACAAAGCCTCTAGCTTCTACAGAATCTAGTTTAATCTCATCCTCGAAATGAGAGAAAGCACCCGATAGGTTTCCTAAGTATATATTTCTCCAAAAAAAATAAAAAATAAAAATAATTGTTATATGTCATTTATTTTTCAAAGTTTTGTTTGTAATCGAAATATATATTGTTAATTAATTTAAGATGCCATACATTTTAAATGTTGTGTACAATATTTTTTTAACATGTTTTTTCTCTTTAGTTCAATGAATAGTTGATCACTGTAGCTAAATAACACTATTTTTAAACAATTTAAAATTATATATATTTATTTAAAATCTAGTTATAAATAAAAGCATATGCTTTTTAGAAGTTTTTTTTGTTTATAATACAATGTCAAATAAAGAATTTTTATGGTCAAAATTGGAAGAAAAAAATCATTGACATTTTTTCACAATTTTTTTCCATATTTTTATAGATTTCATGTATAAAATTAACAATATTTGTCTCTGAGGTGTAGGACAGTCGGTGATGGAGTGTGTTGTTAAGGCACTCCGTGACGTTAAAGTCATTGGTTCGAAACCTGCCAGGACAAAAAATCCACCCATGTTAAGGGTTGGTGTGGCTCAGGTCAGGTGCGATCCCTGGGTGATTTTGACAGCTTAGATGCCCCTAATTCACAGTTTCTCAGCCACAGGTTAGTCCCACAAGTCATAGACAAACTAACAAACAAAAAAAAAACAATATTTAATGTGTTTTTTTCCATGAAAAAAATCACAATTTCATTAATATAAATAAAATTACATTTGGTAGATGCTTAGTAAGCATTTCATCAAGCAGCGAGGAATGAGGGTTCGACTCACGTACTACTGTTCTTTCGAGCTTACATGTATAATTCCTATTGATCTGGTCAGTAATATACAAAGCCTACAGTTATCATAATATATCATCTTGGTAATATCCATCCATACAGTATGTGTAATAATATATTTAACAGGTTATCTACAATAAGAAACAAATCATGAGTTTTAGAAATGAGTCAAAAAATAAAGAAAAAAGTTTGATATATATCCAAGTAATCACAGAAAAGTGGTTGAATTTGAAGATTCAGATATGATGCCCCCATACTCTTCCCAGATCTTCCAATATCCTGGATTCAATCCAAAACCCTCTTTTGAGAGTCCATCTGCTTGCATGTTGCATTCCCTATATATATACTGAAATGAGATGGAAAGGAAAACATTTTTATGAATGTTGATATCATCATAAACTAACTTCAATTTAATATTATCATAGGTATATTCACCTCTTATCCATTCTATAACGACTTGGGAATCCTCAAAAACCTGCACTTTCCTCGCACCAATGTTCCATGCTAATCTAAGTGCAAGCTTGAGTGACATTAACTCTGCTATGTTATTTGAGCATGATCTGATCCCCATTTTAAATTTTGACCAATGGATATCATATAGGAACATTGTGCCACCTGAACCACACATAGAAGGATTCCCCTATGTTGCATCATCAAAATATAACTAGGCCCATGTCTTGTCGATAACTTCTTCTTCAGGGATTCTAGGATCTTTTATAGGTTTGCATTGTTTATAGCTATTTAGTATGTTTACAGCTTGCAAGGCACACCAAAAAGGATGAATCCTCTGGTCCTAGAACAAGATTTGGTTCCTTGATAACCAGATATCCCATGTAGCAATGAGAGGCAAATCATGATATTCCTTAGTATTGTTATTTTCCTCCCAAAATTTTAGACAACCTTCAAATGTATCACCTTGCCAGAAATTGCTAGAGCCCACCAAAACAGCTAGTTCCTTCTATACTTGTTTACTATATGATAAATGTATGAGCATGTGGTTTATATTCCATCAATTTTCTTTAAAAAGAAAGCACCATCCAGGTCCGCAGTTATTTTTCTTTTGAAGGTTATCCCAGGTGAGGACCTTGTTCTTCAAAGAAATCCACATAAATATGTTCTTTTTTAATGGCCATTGGTATTTTCATATTCTCTTCCACCACCATACAGGATCCTCCATGTTTTCATCTTCAAATAACAAAACATTTAATGTTGTTTCCCTAAAGTAACAATTCACATAAATATGAAATCCAAAAAGTAAGCTAGATAATATGGTAAAGAACATATTAAAAAGATTTACCATGAAACAACGATATATAGATATTAATGTAAAATCTCAATGTCCAAAACATTACAAATATAACTCATTAATAATATGTCAAATGGAACATTTTCTTCAAGAACATATTAAACCAATCAATGATACAGAATATGCCAAATTCATCATTTTCAAAAGGTAGATTGTCATTTTTAGGAGCTTGACTTTTTCTTGGATATTATTTTGTTTTTCTATTGGATTTTTAATGTTTGCAAGTTGTTCATAGTGACTATTTATAAACAACATTTTCTTAAAGAACATCTTAAAACCAATCAACGATATTGAATATGCCAAATTCATCGTTTTCAATAGGTAGATTGTCATTTTTAGGAGCTTGACTTATGTTTTGGATATTATTTTCTTAAAGAACATGTTAAAACCAATCATTGATATTGAATATGTCAAATTCATCGTTTTCAATAGGTTGATTATCATTTTTAGGAGGTTGACTTTTGTTTTGGATATTATTCTATTTTTTTATTGGGTCTGTTATGTTTGCAAGTTGTCCAATGTCATTGTTTCTAAACAACTCTTTGAATAGTGATTAAGGCTCCTTTGAAGTTTTTTCTACATGTGATGCACTAAAATAAAATTTCATCAAACTAACTTATTACATTTAAAACAATCATAATATATATATATATATATATATATATATATATATATATATATAGTCAAAGACAAAAACATTAAAAAAAGAAAAACAATAATTTTAAATACATTTTAAAAAATAACACATAAAAAAATCTAACAAAATTAAAAAAAAATAAAACAATTTTTTTTTAACAAACTAGAATTAAAAAATTAAAAATAAAAAATAAAAAAACAAACCAAAAGAAAATTAAAGGGAGGGAGGAGTGAGGTAGGTAGGGGTGGTTCTCAAGATCACCTCTCCCCTTGAGATATGCTTTTTTAAATTAAATTATGTTTTTTTCTATGCTTTCATTAGGTTTTTTTTAATGATTGAATATTTCGTATGATCTAAACCATAACGATAAATGTTTTATTTTTAATTTTTTGAATGTATTGTGATTGGAGGGGTAAATTACCCCTAAAGGAGTCAACATTTTGAGGTTGATTTTATGGTTTTGCTTGCGACAGTATCGATCTTTTAAGCAATCGAATAAAAATGTTGCAACTTTAAGCCCGAATAAAAAGCAGGTGCCACTAGTAAGACCATTTTTTGATTCAAGGGTTTATTTTAAGATTTTGGTTGCAATGATATTGGATATTTAGACCATAGTTTCAAAAATGTTGCAATTTAAAGCTCAAAAATAAGGGGGGTGGTACTGGCGGCACCATTTTATAATTTGAGTGTTGGTTTTAAGGTTTTGGTGACAATTATAGAAGTTGCAAAGGTCATTCTTTCAAACAATTTGTAAATTTAAACCCCCAAAAAAGGTGCATCGGTTTTCAATTTGGGGGTTGATTTTAAGGTTGTGTTAGCAAAATTACAACTTTTTAAGACTATGGTTGCAAAAGAATGTCATTTTAACTAAAAAATGTGTTATAAGTAACACCATTTTTTTATGAGAGTTGATTTTAGTGTTTTTGATGCCAAAATATGGGGTTTTAGAGCTAGAGTTCTTGTTTTGAGGTCATAGTTCTTGTCAAGTCAGCAACTATGTTATGAGGATTTTGATCAACATGATTTGTCTTTTCATTTTTATATGGAGGAGTTGGTTCGATATGAACACCCTATTGAGATATTATTATAGTAGGGAGAACATCTTTTGGTTCAATCAAAAGATGATCTTCTCAAATTTTGGTAATGATTCTACAACCCAATTTTGTTCTTCAAGTTGATTTTCGGTTGAATCATTGATTTCATGTTGGATGCAATTATAATTGAATTTAATTGAGGATGGTACATATATTTCATAAGGTAGTTTAGAATTTTTTTAGTATTTTTGCTTTCTTCTTATTCACTAATGACCAACCAGGTTATGAGTTTCAGTGAGAATACTTGTTTGTTTGACAATCTAGTATATGAAAACTTATTTCCATTTTGGTAGAATTAATGAATGGCTTAAATGGATGTATGGCTATGTTGATCTTACATTTAGGATCAATCACTTATCTACATGGATATATTGGTTGTTGGAATATGTTAATCGTTATAGGTCAAGTTGTATGATCTATGATCATTGAGAGAGAGAGAGAGAGAGAGAGAGATCTAAGTTTTTTAGTAGGTTAGTAAGTCACAATTTTTTCCATTTTTGAGTTATTAGGTGGGTTGAGTCATGTTTTGTCCTTACCCTTTTCATTAGGTGAAAGTTTAATTTTGGCTTCTGAACTTTTTAGGATTTATTTCCCAATATCTACTTTCATGTTTTGTCAAGTTAAGATTTGGGAGGTGGTTTTAGGTTATTCAGGTTTTTATTTCAAATTGTTGTACTTTTAATTTATCAAAACATGTATTTGCTTTATGTTGAGTCAAAAAATAAAGTCATCAAAATAAATTATTGAGTTCTATTTTGATATACTTTCATGGAATTAGTGTCATAATAGCTTGGATGGGGATCCAAAAGTTTTGTCTTTGATCCATATGTCTTGTTGGTTGTATGTTAAATTTTGAGACAAAAGAGTCAAGTCAGGTTTGAAATTCAATACTTTGGAGTTTCATCATATATGTGCCTTATTTTTTTACATATTTTGTTGTCGCATTGGTTGGAAGGATTTTTCATCACTTGTATCTCCTTACTAGTTAAGCTCATCAGCGGTATAGTATTAGTCTATGACTATTAGTATTTGATATCTCTCGTATCATGTCTAATCTTGGGGTACTTTCATGTCGTTATTTTCTTCTTTTTGATCTCTTCTTCTTTCTTTGGACTTACTTTTTATAGGAGAGAGAAGGCTTGGACTTGACTTATTTTTCATCAGTGTGAATCCCCCAAAAATAGTAATACTAGTAGTAGTTGTAATACAAAGTAGAACCTTTCCTCCCATCAATCTATCTCATGAAGGTCTTATTCTAAAAACTCTTTCTCATTGAGAGATGGAGTTAAATAAATTAGAAAGGTTAGAAGTAATAATAGTAGCAATAGTATAGGTGAACATCTAGATATGTTCTAGGCACAATAAAGGAATGGTGGTACTTAATTATATATGAGCATGTGGTAGTGTAGATGGGGTTCCACCCAATGGGTCTTCCACTATGAACTTTGGGACATTTTTTTGTGGGGGTTGATCTAGAAGATGAGTACCTTTTGGTTTCCACAAGCCTTACTAGCAGTCTACCTCTCATTCAAGAAATATTTTCCTTATTGAGTTCAGACTACTTGATTTTGTTCATTGTTCGAATTCAAATAGTTCATTCACTTTAATAGGATTATACTTATACCTTATATCCCATTAACATTATTGGTGGGTTACCTCATGTTTAGCAGGAATTGGCATTAGTGGTTTATAACTAGATAGTTTCTCCCATAGTTGAAAACGACTCATTATCCCATTGTGGATATATGTACATGATGATAGTTGTAGGTTGTAGTTATTTGGGCGTGTGATAGCTTCTACTGAACATATCTTCGAAGCTTTCATATGCAAGACCTAATTCATAGGGATTTCGTATGGTCTTAGGTTATAGGTCTTCTTCTAGATTTCTAGGATTCTCAATTTACCATAATGGGATTCTTTCCCCAATTGGAGCCAATGTTAGCACCTACATTGGATTTCTTTAAAATCCAAACAAAATGCCTATATTTTTTGTTTGTGAGTATATTGCAGGATGGATTGGCTTGTTGGTCCATTGATGATTCCTAGATTTCCTTTCAGACATGCACATGTCACATGTTTTGGTTACTCAAGGATAAATGGTTGGATAGGTTCTTGAATGAGTTACATCACAGGTATAGGTGGAGATGTGATTCAGTGGTAGTAAGTATCAACCCATACTTGCATGGTTTCTTGCAACATTTTGAGAAAGTATGGGAATTCAAAGACCCAAAAGGGTAGGATCATGATGGTTTCCTATAGTTTCCTGATTTCAAGATCCATGATCTTGACTTTTCATATTTATTGGAAGTCATATTTTTCATTATTTGATTATGATTTGGATACCCTTTGGAAATATCTGCATGGGGTTCGTTTTTTAAGAAAATCCAAGAAGTTATTATATTTAGAAAATTTTTAGAGTGGACTGATTGGCAAGTTGATTACATATTTAGGGACCCAATCGAGAGATATTCTTATGGTTCAATTTTGGGTATCTATTATTCATTGATTATCTAATCCAATCTCTATTTAGAACCAAACAAAGGAATTATTGACATATCTCATTTTGGTAACTAGATCTACACCAGATATACAAATTATAAGGAAACCATGTATCAAAGTGAACACTTGAGCCTCCAATACTATAGTATTCAAATGAAATGAATGGCCTATCTATACTCAAGGTGTAACCCACCGACAACCCACCATTGGAGTACAATGAGAGAAAGGATGGAAAGGGTCTAAGATAGAAAAAAAGTGAGCATTGTTGAAACAATGAGTAACGATTGTTCATTCTTGGAAGGAAGGGTTAGTGTAGGGAATTCTTGGTAATGAGGGAATCTAGTGGGAAAAACTTTGGGATGGACGTTAGGTGAAGGATAGGAGGTAACATCTTCCAAGAAGTTCATTTTTATTCATGAAGGTTGGATAGGATATTTTTCTTGGGAAGGGAAGGGATAATGCACCTTGGTAATGCATGAAACTACTAGATACAATATTTTTATTGGGAAGGGTAGGATAAGGGCTAAAGGAGATTTTATGTATTTCCTTCCTTGGTTAGAGACCATTAACCTTCACTTGGTTAGAGATTATTTACGATAGATTCAATGATATTCAAGGAGTATTGACCACCATAAGATGCCAGATAAAAGAGAGAATGAGGTTTCTTATTATCCTACTCCTTCTAAGGAAAAATCATCCACTTAAAAAGTGGACTTTTGGGTTATTTTTAGAAAGCTATCTAAAATTTTGGGTACCCAATATGGGGAGAAACATCAGTGTCTGATTTCAATCCATTCTAAGTACTTTAAAAATTTAGGGATCAGATGCATTTTGGCATGGTCAAGTGGTAAGATTTGATTTCTTTTAATGGTTTAGTGGAATTCTTTTTGGTTCAATGTAGTTTAGTTTGTTGGAATCCTAAAAATTGCTAAGTTTGTTGAATTTTTATTTTTTATTCGAAGTGAAATTATATTTTCTTCATGTGATGTTCATTGAGGTTCGAACCCCTCTCATACATCTTGGAATGATTAATGATATCACAAAGTTAAGTAAAATAATAGGAAGGAAAATATAAATAAATTGAAAATGGTTACTTTAAGAATTTTATATTATCATTCTAGGTTGGGTTATGTGTCAAGCAATACTCTACTAGAGATTGAAAGAGTGCACACTAGTCCCATGCCTAATTTAGAATGCATGCAAGTTATTATTCTAGAAATAATTCAATTTGGATCCTATTGTTTCATGATTACTATTTATTGCAAAAAGAGGATGATATTTTGGATAGTGAAATGTGCCCTAGATGAATATTACTAATTATGAGAGAGTGCACTTTAGGGAAGGTACTTGTGGGAAATTGTATAAGGATAAGGTTGTTGTATTAGGAGGAGGGTTCCCTTTTGGATACATATTTAGCATGCACTTGTTCTATTTTGACCATAGAGGAGGAGTGTTATACTTGGAGGTATCTATTATTATCTCTTTCAATTGAGAGAGAGTAGCAAGATACAAAATAAAACTACCTCTTAGGCTTGAATCAATATGTGACTCTTCAAGATTAAATAAAGGAATTAAAATCTATAAAATATAAGAGTGAATGGATCTTTATATGGGGTTATGTAACTTCCAAATTACACCTAACTATACTCTTCAATGTTACACAGAAAAGCCAGGGAAAAACCCCTTAAAAACCCATTTTTTACACATGGAAGAGGAAATGGGTGCCTACAGGAAATTTACACATGAATCCTTAAGGAAACATACACACAAGTGTGGGTTGTCCTCTTGTGAGGTGTGCACACCTAAAAATCCATGTGGGTTTCCCTTCTATAGGGCACACACAACTCTGTAACTCCCTATAAAAAAATTCCCAAAACATTTCACAAGTATTCAAATAGGATGAGGTCTTCTATATGGGTTTAGGATAATTACATGAAACACCTAATAACACTATGCAATCATTTAACTCTTCCCAAACAATGATACTTAATTGATTAAACCTAGGGAAACCAAACCCTAAAAAGGGGAATTTCTGAACAAGGAATATAAAAGAACTCTTCCCAAATAAACATACCTTTTTCAAATGGCAATAGATATCCTTCTTGTTTTATCTTCACCTCCTCACTTTCTCCCAAAATATTTCTCCAAGTTTCTCTTATGACAATTAATTTTAGTTTACTGGTTAACCTCCCTATCATATCCGAAGGGTACTCTTCTCTTTGAACCCCCAAGATATAAGGGTTAAATGAAGGTGTGTATAAGCTAGAAAATCTAAAAGGGCTTTCCCACTTCACCAATAGATTGTGCAACTACCCATGAGCTATGGAGAACCCACTTCTAGAAAAAACCTGACCATGATTTTCAAAGTTAAAGATAAAATTTCCACCATTTCACCATGAATTTTTTTATCATTAGAACAACCATCCAACATTAGGGAGCATAAGGTGCCTTCCAAGGTCACCTTCCTAGGTACCATCTCCCTTATCTATTTTCCAAATAGATTTTATATTATTTATATGGTTTGCATACCTATGAAATAATTTTGTGTTCTCATCCATCACTTGTAGCCATAATTCACTACTCTTAAGTCTCCATTATTTTCCTTTTTCCAAAAGAATGATCCTCCTTTTATCTTCTAACGACTTTACTTCAATTTTGTGTTCCTCGCTCAAATACCCAAAGCCTTATCTATTGTAGATTACCTCCAAGGCTTCCTATACTTCTTTGAGAATCCTATCATCTTTCATCTTTTTGTCCCTTTCCCAATTAGCAACCACGTTTTTTTTCTCTTTTAAGTTTTGGTGAAATTAAATTTGAGCGAATTCTTGTAGATTATCATTGTAATATTTCGAAATAGATTTTATTTTTTCCTCAAAATCCTTCGTCATCATCCACCCTCAATTTAGTTTGAATGGGTTGGAAAGTTTCTCTATTGCAAGGGCCACTTCTAACACCATAGGATATGATCAAATTCCCCCCTAGTGGTGGCCCATTGTTTGATCCTTATGACTTTATCTAGAAAGGATTTAGAGATTAAAATTATCTCGAGCCTCTTAGAAATTCTAGCTTCCCCGACTCTCTTGTTACTCCAAGTGGGAGATATTTTAGAAGTTTCAAAATCCAAAATACCAATTTATTCCAATTTTCTAATGAAATAAACAAAGAGAGGATCAAATTAGGAAACTGGGCCCCATACATTTGATGTTTTTAAGGTGAAACTCAATTTACCCCTATCACAACCAATTTGTTTTCAAAAATCTATTCCAATTGTCCACCCTATCAATGTAAGGGTAAAAAAAAATCAACACTATGATATCTTTCCCCAAATACAGAGAGAAAAATGAGGTCCCTAGTCTTGTTAGAAATGCCCAAGAATTAGTGAGGTTCAAGGAGCATTTATTTCATCTGGTCACATTCCCACCCAACCTCCCAATGGAATCTATAAAATAGAAGTCCCAATTACTTAATAGTTTAGAGAGTTCTTGATTGATTCTCTACCCATTTGAGATTGTCTCTTGTAATGGAATAATAGAAGGTTTGATCATATCAAATAATCTCTTTACTGGAAACTAATTTGAGGGGTTGTCCAACCCTCTACACTTGATGATTAGAAAAATCATTTGGAACCATTGACTAGAGTATTTTCTCTAAGAGCCCCAAATCAAGGGCAGTTGTTTCCTACACATGACTTCAAAAGATACTTTTTGTGGAAATAGACATGAAGTATTTACTTCCCCTTTGATTGGATTTGGGTACTTTCTCTTCAAAAAAAATGTAATCCCCTCGCCACCTTTCCTAGAAATTTGAGGGTGTCTTTTCTTCTAGGTATTAAATTGTACTTGACCAGTTCTAGGGGATTTTAGTCCTAGGTACCTTTTCCATGTAGAGTATAGTGCATAATAATGTTTTCAAAGGGACCTTTTGGTGTTTTTATAGCATCCAAACACTCTATTATTCTAGGTATAGGTATAAGGTCCAGTGGGTTGGGATATTTTATACTAGAAAAACTAGGTAGAAAATCACTCATGGATTCTAGTCCTTTGGACCTAGCTTCATTTCACCATGTCCCCAAAACAAAATTTTATGAAGAAAAACTCGTATGCATGGATTGATATTGATGGGTCTTACCCGAAATTTCCGTATTCTCCTTTTTGTTGACTGCTTTTAGGTTAGGCTCTTTGACTTATCTAGTGCTTGAATTCTGAAAATTTTCTACCATAGGTATTGTTCTAAGACCATCCAAATTCGCTCGAACCCCTACATCTTCTTTCATACTTGTAATCTGGACTGTTTCCAATTCCAATGTATATCGGCCTCTTGGATGCTTCCTTGGAACCCAATTCTTCCACATACTCGGGTAATTGAATTATGCAACAAGGAGTTCGTAATAGTGGAAACATAAACACCTAAATGGAATCCCTTCATTGTCTAGATTGAGACAGAAGAGGTCGATTCCCCTTCTGATATCCATCAATTATGCCATACTTTTTCTCACTTCCAACCCTACCAAGATTCGTGCCATACCATCGTACCTGTTGTTCCTAAGATTTACTCTAGGCTCATAGAATAATGTCAGGCATCCAAAATTTAAAAGATTTACTTTTATAATGATTTTATACCTTCACTTTTAAGATGAAACTTCAAATAAATTTAATGATTAGAAAACACATAGGCATTATCTCTTTCTTTGAGTTTTTTATAAATATTGAGGAGATGAAAAGTAAAAATGATTAACAAAATTGTCAAATAAAGTAAGGTATCCAATACTGATAAATATTACCTTATCCGCAATAGAGGAATCATGAAGAATAAGTCTTAAAATATGAATAGAAATGAGGAGAACCACACATATACAAGTCTTATTTTACTTATAGTAATAACAGAGGAAAATTTGTAGTTGAACAAACTTCCAATTATATGGACCATAGTAGATGTATTACTAAATTGTAGTCTTTCAATCTTTAAGAACCATAGAATGAGGAAAAGGAGGTCATGAAAAGGCAATACACAGAGAGAACATAACTCAAGGAAATGAAATGTAGAATCTATATCTTCTCTTCGAAATTGGTATTAAGAAGGTTCTCTTTTACATTCGGCCAGAAGAAGCCATGAATACATCTCTAATCTTCTTATTTATACAAAAATCATCTTAACCAAAAGTGGTTAGACTTTCCACATTCTTAGATCTCAAAATAGAATGCAATCTAAACTAAAAATATATTACAAATATTTTGAACATCTTCTGAGATTTCCTTCGCTTGCTTGCAATTCATTCATCCTCAATTTGCTCGTGGATGCACTTGGATTTTGTTGATCCTTAAATTGTGCATGTTAATCCAATAATGCAATAACAAACTTGGAGGGTTCAATATTTGCATTTAATTCAAACGAAAAATATTTTTTATGCACCAATGGTAGATTTCTTTGAATTTGTACTACTTCCTGTTGAGTGATCTGATGTTGTAAACTTAGTTTCACCAGAAGATCATTTAAGATTTGTAAATCAAAATGATTGACCTGTAGTATATCATTTTGTATCCTCTCTCTACTTTTCTTCAGATCTTATCTATTATTTTCAATCTCGTCTTTCCCAAGTGTAGAACGAATACCAATGACATCAATTTCTTCCATTTCTAGATCTATAGCTAAAAATGAATCAAGACAAGCATCCTTGGCCTCTTTAGCTAACCTTTTACTTTCTTTAAGATTGTTTTCACAGGTCTTTAAAGCTATTTCTCCTTTTATTTGCTTAAATTATGAAAAAAGGGACAAGTGTTGGTACATTGAGATTTTTCCTCCGCACTATAAATTTCTGAAATTTGGATCTGGCCATAGAAGTTTCCTTCTCTTTGTCATCAATAATCTGTAAACAATTATTGATTACCTGATAATGTTTTTGGATGGTATCCAAACTTTCATACAAGTTCTGTTGAACAATATGCAACCTCTCATTTATCTTTGATGCTTGTTTCTTGAAGGAAGAAATATCAATTATTGTGTTCTCGATTGTGGTTATTCGAGCTTGTAATTGATTTATTAATGTATCTCTCTAGGACACCATGTTACTCAAGTGCTGATTTTGAAAACTTAATTTCAATTTTTCCTCTAATTGTTTAATCTGCTTCTCAAAACCCTGTATGACTTGGCTTATATCCAAATTGATTCTTTCTCTGGAAGAAACTTCCATCTGTTTCATATCATTATGCAATTGTTCAATCCAAAGATTATTTTGGTCAAGTTGTTTTCTCAAATTATCCACTGACCATAAGTTAGCAGTTGCAAATGCTCCCAATGAGTCTGCTACCTCTTTTGTGAATTAAGGGTCACTTTATCCTTGTCCATCATATATCATTCTTTGTTTTTTGGGGTTTCCTCCCTCTTTCGGTTGATATTCTCTTCGTATGATAGCCTTCCTTTTCTCGTTGAAAAAGAAATATGATGAAGGCATATCTTAAGATTCAATAGGTGTCGGGTCATCTATATTCATAACCTATGAATGAGGTAAATCAAAACTTGTTGCTAGGGGAGTCAAAGATGGTATGGGAGAAGTAAGTGTAGTAGATTCCCCTTGATTTGTGACATATTTCACAGGAGTTTTAGTGTTTGACAATAATAGAGGAAAATTATGCCCATGTTTCATAAAAGCTTCAAATAATGTTAATAATTCCTAATCACTTTTACCTGGTATGGATATCCATGTAATTATTGCATCCTTGGACAATGTTTTTGGTGTCCTTTCCACTTCTTTAGTTTTTTCCTCAGGAAAGTTATGTTGATTGAGATTTGATGATTGTGCCACCTATGAAGTTGGATTAATCCTTTGTTTTTTTTACAAGATTTTAGGTAAATTGTTCCTTATGTGCTTTTGAAATCTGAGAAAACCTAACGGTTGTTCTTGAGGAAGACTTTGAAATATGGATATAACCTCATCACATGATCTAACTCCTCTGGAAACCTCGTCATAAGGTGAATCTTCATAGATGTATTTGTTCATGTTAAATTGAGCCAAATTATTTTCTACCACCCTATGTGGATCATGCTTCTTGAATTCAATGTAAACTAACTTAATATCGTCTAATCTCGAAGCCTCTACCTTAGAATTTCCAAAATATGATAATGAGAATATACTAACCTTGATAGGAAAGG
The DNA here is from genome assembly GCA_009831015.1 of Picea engelmannii. Classification (NCBI taxonomy): domain Eukaryota; kingdom Viridiplantae; phylum Streptophyta; class Pinopsida; order Pinales; family Pinaceae; genus Picea; species Picea engelmannii. The sequence continues at coordinate 3,666 of ML845639.1, read as the reverse complement.
ATGGCCAAAATATTTTATGTGCGACCTTCAGTTCTTTGGTGATTCCTGTTGAAACTGTGTGATAGGATACTCCTATGCAAACAAGTCTGTCTGGTAGAAATCTGGGAAGAGCATGTGGATATGAAAAACAATCAAAAACTCTGATGTAAGAAAAACTTTCCTCAATGTACCAATCAGTAATAGCACCCAGATTCCCAATAATTTGTTTTGAAATTCTGGGAGGAGGTTGACCATAGATAATTTCACGGAATGGAATGACCACATTGTGACAAATCTCATAAAAATAATCCTTTTCATTTTACTCCCATAATTTAGAATGATAGAAATGTATAGGCTCAGTGACAGTCGAAGTCCAAATCCAATTCATAAGAGGAAATGGGGTTCTAAAACAAATTGCATCCATAATATATGCAGACATATAGAAGGGAGAATATTCTCTTTTGTATTTTTGAGTTCTATAATCCCTTATTTTTTTATCTAGGTTATTCGACAACATTTTTCCCCAATCAAAAGTATAACCCTCTGCAACTTCATGAATTATAGAAACCCACTCTATAGTAAAATGCATAGGATTTTTCTTTCTGAACATTCTACAAATCATCATGGTAGTATACATAATATGGGCATCACAAGAGGCTGTAGAGTATGTACCATGGCTATCAGTTTTGAATTTATTTTCATTTCCCCACCAGGTTTTCATTGTATCATGAACAATTATGTCGTATTATGTACATTCATCATCCTCAAACATCATTATAAATTATGCATTGTAAGTATATTTGGGGTTGGGACTTAATTTATACATTACTTGAATGTCCTCGGTTCAGAATGAGTCGACAATGGACTTTTGATTAATATAGAGGGTTCTAGTCAAGATATCCACACGCTCTAAGGCCCAGCTTATCATATCAGTATATGGCATCGGTTTCGGTCGAGTTGCAACTTTGTGAATTTCTAACTTATCCACCTATCTTAGCTTGCTTGAAATTGACTCATCTTCTCCTCTACTTGAATCATTCGAATAGAGGGAATTTACCTGCTCTTAAATTTCATAAAATGCTTCTATGATTTAATGATGTCCATAAGTCGAGCAGTAGTATCTGAAATAACGTATGAATTTGGGTTCGACTCCTCTACAAATGGAACTGGCTTCTTTCCTGCTTTACATGGTGCCATGATTTCCAAATATCAATGCTATCCCTCCTATGATAAGTAAAAATATGTTAGTCCAAACTATTGAATGCAAAAGTTTTGGATGCTAATGGAAAAATGATATGAATTTCAAAATGAATTTATTAAATAAAAATGTTAAAAACTAATTCTCTTTTCATTTAATCCATTGGCAGGGTAATCATGTCGAATCTGTCAAATTTATTACCTAACGGTCGTAAGATTTTCCAATATTTTACCTTAGACACGTTGAATACACCTTTAATGATCACAATTAACGAGGATAAGTTATTCCAGTGTTTCAACATTCAAGAGTTTTGAATGAGAAATGATACATATCTCTCGAAGGCCGAATTCACGGAGAAATTAACCATCCTTTAATTTCGAAGTTGTTTGCCAGATAATCCACAGTTGGTGTCATATTGTCATCGACGTTTAGAATCTGAATCGGGATTCATCATCAGGACTATTCGTCAATTGATTAGTCCTGATGATGAATCTCGATTCGGATTCAAAATGTCGATGACAATATCACAGCAACTGTGGATTATCTGGAAAACAACTTTGAAACTCCTCACCACAGAAATCTGAAAACAGTAACATCCTTTAATTTATTGTTTCATTTTAATTTATCACAGTTTATGGTCACTTTAAATTTAAGTGCTTCGGCACTACAGGACTCTAGAACTTCGAGGCTTCGTGAGTTTGCGTTAACGGTGCATAGACTTGTCTCGAAGGTTGAACTCGCGGAGTGATTACTTACCATTAATTACGCCTACTAAAACATGTTTTACCCATTAATCTTTGGCACTTTATCCTTTCGGTCATTCTGAAACTTCGGTGCTACGGCATTGTTTGATTTTTTTCTTGATTTGATCTTCCAGAGGACAATCTCTCGAAGTGATGTGGCAGTATGATGTCACTATTGATGACATGTCATAAAAATATGAGTGACATGTGTCACCCAAAATTGTGTGAATTATGTGACCAAGGGTGCCCAAAGTGAGTGCCACGTGTCACCACAAGTAAAGATTATCAGGTGGAATATTACACGTCAGATGATTAATTTTAAAATATTTTATGGGAATTCAGGTCTCCAGAGCTTTTTGACTTCAGGATTTTCAAGAATTTAAACATTTTGAGCTTGAACTTCTTAATCACGAAGTCTCGAAGTAAACTTCGTATTTCTTTGATGTTTAAACATTTTGCAATTCTGGAACTCTGAAGTTGTGAGAGTCGTCGATCTAGATGATTATCTAATTTTAACAGTTGGTACTTGATCCTCCTTGTCAAGATGTAATGAAAAAAAAATATTTTAGTCTAAGAAAGATATTCCTAAGTTTAAAATTTTATTTTGAAAAGAACAAAACAAAAAGGAATTTTGAAAAAAATATTTTTATTTGAAAATTCCATTTATGTTCTAACATAGTATGCATCTGGGGATTATGGCTCCCTGTGAGGCATGGAAGTACAGTAGACCGGTGCCTTTATTGGCTAAATAGAGTCATTATTGATTTCGTTTATTGATCTAAATGTTTTCTTTCTTTATTGAAATTTAACCATATATAGAAGTGATAAACATAACCATTTCTAAAAATATTAAAGCATACTTGGTGATTAATTTCAAGTTAGGCTAATAAGTGTTTTTTTTTCTTAAAATTGATTCCAAAATTATCCAGGATAATCAAAGTAAATTTAACAAAAATATCAAACTTCAATTGACTATGTTCTCTCTCAAGGTTATAAAGATGCAAAGTGTGTTTATTTAAGGAATCCCAATTGGTTCAGGATATAAATATTATTAAAAAAGAACTAAATAACATACTATATTATACAGATGTGTAATATATCCTTACATATGTCATAGATATTGATTCATTGCCAGCATGCATGTTCAGTACCCCATTGAAGTTATATATATCTCCCCTTATTGAATTTCCTTTCACCACTTCAAAAACAAGCCTTCATTTAACTGAGATGAGGGCAATCAATATATGAATTTCCTATCATTATCTCTATTTGGACAAGATGGGGGCAATCAATTTGTGAATTTCCTTTCACCATATGTCTTTGATTTTATTACTTTGAAGTGGGGACAATCAATTGTATCTAAGATACAAGGGATGGCATATGTCTTTGATCTGATGAAAAACAAGGTCTGTCTACAGTTTTAAGAATACTCTGAGATTGGTTTTCTTTCAATTCCATGTATACCTTCACCTATTGGTAAATTAAGAAGAATTTGTTTATTTTCAGGGATAAACCTTGAGAAAATTTGTCAGCTGAAATCTAATATTAGGGATAAATTTACTAGGATTAGCTTAAACATACTTTTTCAACTAAAATCAAGAAACATGAAAAATCTTCGCCCGACTTTTTTTTTAAATATGCTTTTAAGTTTTTAGTGTAGGCTAAGTTTTTTCATTTCTACAAAGACTAATATAATTGAAAACGAAGGGGAATTTTATTCGTAGAAAAAACTAGAGAGAGAGAGAG